>PVLD010003863.1:0-135020 GCA_004027595.1 Dinomys branickii | reverse complement strand
ATATATGCAGGAGGGCTAACATGGTTCTACTATTATATCACTTAATGCTAAGGAATAATTGATGACGGGTTATTTGATCAATATTGTGAGTCTGTATGTATTATCCTGAACACACACTTCGAAGATATCAATATGCAAAGCAGCAACTATTGGTGGTTTTTTTTTTTTTTTGCCTTTTTTTGTTTTCTGTCTTTGGATGTTTGGTTTTTGTGTTTTTCTGTTGTTGAGAGGATTAATGATCTGACCAATTTTGCATGTCTGTATATGGGTTCATATATTTACACTTCAAAGATATCAATGGATAAAGCAATAACCACTGTTGAGACCATGTCACCTTGTCTATAGATCAGTTGTGATTGTACTATTTTTTATGCTAATTGGTGTCTGTTTGTTAATATGTTTTTGTACTTTTTTTTAATAAAAAATAAATAAATAATAGCTCACAGTTTTTTTTTTTTTTTTTTTTTTCGGTACTGGGGATCGAACTCAGGACCCTGCACTTGCTAGGCAAGCGCTTATTCCACTGAGCTATATCCCCAGCCCCCCAAAAATAAATAAATAATAAAAAAAATAAAAAAATTAAAAAAAGAGGAATAAGGATAGGAAGAGAAGAAGTGAAATTATCATTATTCACTGATGACATGATACTCTACATAAAAGACCCCAAGAACTCCACCAAAAGGCTCATAGATGTAATAACCAAATTCAGTAGCATAGCTGGATACAAAGTCCACACTCAAAAGTCAGTAGCATTGCTGTACACAAATGACAAGCAGACTGAGAGAGAAATCAGTGAAACCATAACTTTCATAATAGCATTTAAAAAAATGAAATACTTAGGAATCAATCTAACAAAAGAAGTAAAAGATCTATACAGTGAAAATTACAGTACTCTGAAAAAAGAGAACAAAGAGGATTTCAAAAAATGGAAAGATATTCCTTGCTTATGGATAGGAAGAACCAACATTGTGAAAATGTCCATACTACCAAAATTGTTGTACAGATTCAACACAATCCCCATTAAAATTCCACTAGTATACCTCACAAATCTAGAGAAAACATTCCTAAAATTCATCTGGAACCAGAATAGGCCTAGAATAGCAAAAGCAATCCTGGAAAACGAAGGAAAGGTAGGTGGTATCACAATCCCTGACTTGAAATTATACTAAAAAGCTACTGTGATAAAATCAGCATGGTACTGGCAAAAAAACAGACCTGAAGATCAGTGGAACAGGTTAGAAGATGCAGACACAGCTACAAATACATTCAGCCACCTTATTTTTGACAAAGGGGCCAAACATATTACTGGAAGAAAGATAGCCCCCTTAACAGATGCTGCTGGAAAAACTGGCTATCCATATGCCAAAGACTAAAACTAGACCCATATCTATCACCACGCACTAAACTAATGTCAAAATGGATCAAAGATCTAAATATGAAAACAGAAACACTAAATTGACTAGAAGAGAAAGTAAGTAAAACTCTCAAAGACATACGAGTAAGCAGAGAGTTCATGAACAAAAACCAAACTGCACAGGAGGTACTTCAAAGAATCAACAACTGGGATTTCATCTTATTGAAAAGTCTCTGTACATCAAAAGAAATCACCAACAGAGTAAAAGGAAAACTCACAAATTGGGAAAAAAAAATTTATCCAACTGCCCCTCAGACAAAGGACTCCTATCTAGAACATATAAAGAATTTTTAAAAATCAGGCCTCAAAAATTCAAAGACCCAATCCAAAAATGGCCATCCGAGATGAACACACACTTCTCAGTTGAAGAAATAGTAATGGTGAATAAATATATGAAAAAATGTTCAACATCATTAGTCATTTGAGAAATGCAAATTAAAACAACACTGAGATTTCATCTCACCCCACAATGAATGGCTATCATTATGAAATCAACCAGTGACAAATGCTGGAGAGGCTGTGGGGAAAAAGGAACACTTCTCCACTGCTGGTGGGAGTGTCATTTGGTGAAACCACTTTGGAAATCAGTCTGGAGTTTCCTCACAAAACTAGGATTGGAAGTCCCACTTAACCCAGCTATTCCCCTCCTGGATATCTTCCCAGAAGAATTAAAAACATCATACCATAGCGATATATGTGCACCCATGTTTATAGCAGCGCAATTTGTCATAGCTAAAGTGTGGAAACAACCCAAATGCCCATCAACTGAGGAATGGATAAAAAAGATGTGGTATTTCTATACAATGGAGTATTATTCAGCTATAAAAAATGAAAAACTCGAGGCTTTTATAGATAATGAATGTAACTAGAGACCATACTAATAAGTGAAATAAATCAGACCCACATGTGTAAACATCACATTGTCTCTCTGGTATAAGAACATGAAAGAGTAAATAAAACCCAAAATATACAATAGATAATAAGAAAGGGAAAGAAAGGCTCAAAGGAAGGAACAACTGGGATGAGGAAAAGAAGAAAAAGTACTAAGGTAAATTATATAAGTATAAATATATAGAGATATATATGGACCAGTGGCATAACTGTACTGTTGGTGTCTGATGATTTGCTGAGAGTCTTACTAAGGGGAACAATCAATGATTAAAAGGGTTTTTTTTACACTATTTTGACCAAATCTGCATGCTTGTATCTGGTAATCTGAGCAATTTATGTGAGGACAACAATTTGCCGTATAACAACCATTGGTGAGTTCCCCCAATCCTGCCTAGTGACACTATGTATTGGTGCTGATGTTCTTTTAATCTACATTATTCTCTTTAATGACTTCATCAATTTTCTGTTCTTACATCTGGTAATCTGAGGAACTTCACTGAAGATAACAATATGTAATATAACAAGCACTGTTAGCCCCTTTCATTTGGTTTGAAACCCTGTATCATTTTTAATGTCCTTGCTTTGTGTCCTTTGTATTTTGCTATTGTTCCTTTTTTTGTACTATTTTCTTTAAAATTAAAAAAATAATAAAAGAAATGCCTCCTAAGTAAGCCTTTGCTATTAAACATACTTTGAACACTGAATGAACCAGAGTGTACAAATGCTCACACTATGCTAAGGATTTCACGCGTCCCTTCTTTTGTCCTTCATGCACGCCACACGTACTTACTAGGTGGTCCCTCTGCACCAGTGCTGAGGGAGGCTTTGATTAGAAGTAAACAAGCCAAACTCATTTCGTGCCCTCACAGAGCATACAGCCCACTGGGAAAGACACCACGGAGTCTTGTCCCGCCCCAGCAAGGAGATTGTTTTTATTATGATTAGCAGTCATTGCAAATAATTATGCTTTTACTTTTTTTTCCTTCCTCTCATTGTCAACAGCAGGAAAAGCAATGTTGCCTAGTGTAGCCTAGTCAAGGATTAAAGGATTGGAGTAGGTAAACTGGATATTCCTGATCTTCAAAAGCAACTCCCATGGTTACTGTTTAATATTTGGTGTTAAAACCTCAGAAGTATGCCAGACCTGGTGATACGTGCCTATAATCCCAGGAGGCTAAAGCAGGAAGGTCTCCATGAATCCAAGGCTAGCTTGGACCACATAGTGAGTTCAAGGCCAGCCTGAACTACATAGCAAGATCCTGTCCCCAAAAAAAGGACTTCAGAAGTGCAACATGAAAATATTCTAAGAAAATTATCAGTCTGAGAGAATAACAAAATTTTTCAATGTAGCCTCATAAAACGGCCATAAAAGTAAATGTATTTTTATTATCCCCTTCACAGTGGCTACCACAGTTATCTTGAAAATAAGCTTTAATAAATGCTTATTAAATGAATCCAAATGAAGTCTAAGGGCATGTTAATGGAATACAGATTTGATTTGATTTGATTTATTTTGTCTTTTTGAGACAGGGTCTCACTATGTAGTTCAAGCTGGTCCTCAACTCATTTTGTAGCACAGGCTGGCCTCAAACTCGCAGCAATCCTCCTACCTCAGCCTCTGAGGTGCTAGGATTACAAGTTTGTGTCACCTGCTTAGCCACAGATTTTAATAGATTCCTGATTTTCAGCTTCAGACTCTGGCTGAAGCAATGTATAAATCTAGGCCCTGTAACTATCAGGATAGGCTAGCAATTCTACAGTAACAAACAACCCGAACAGCTTATGTGTGCTGTCCCTGCTACAGGTCCCTGTGACCCTAGCAGGAGAGAAAGCGAGAGAACTGAACACTGGAGATGAAATGCCTCCATCTGGCAGTGACTCCAAACACTGCTACTGACACTCCTTACGAATGCCTGAAAGTAGAAAAGCACTAAAACCTGGAAAATGGTGAATAGTGTTAATTCCCACCAGGGCCTAAACAATGCGGTATTTTTCCCTAAAGATAACAAATATATGCATTTACTGGAGAAACGCTTCTTTTCCCCATCTATTAGGAAGGTAACAGATGGTGCTGTATATACACCCTTTACTTTTTTCTACTGTAAAGTTTTACTTCAGTGTCGTAGTAGCCAGCTGAGCATCTCCGTACCCTCCTTTGAGGGACACAGGAAGCAATCTTTCTGTGATCTTTGGATGATGATGATGATGAGAATGACTTTGACACTGGCCGTGTGAGCCAAAGCTCCCGTGACAGTGCAATGGAGCAAGAACAGACTGGCATGGACACAGGAAATGCAGGCCTTCTTGACTAAGATGATGAAAACATAGTAATGTGAGTACGTATCTGACTAGTTGAAATGTTGCAAAATGGTTAGAAAACCAAATGGAACAATCCAATGTTAGAACTAGGGCCGAAAATATAGTGAGGGTCTTGGCAGGACTGAACTATATCAGACAGGATGCCAGCACTGATGTTCAATGTTGGAAACTGTAAGAGATGAAATGTTAACGAGATGCTGTAAAATATGCAAAGGCTGAGAAACAACTACAACATTCTGTATATAACCATATAAAAATATATTTATTATAACACCTCACTAGCTTTACTGAAAACACTCATAGGTCTGCTGTACTTAGGAGGGATTTCTCATGTTGATCGCAGGAATGTAAAAGACTTATGGAAGAGCCATGGGTCAAAATATTAATAAAAACGTGTGCCCTTGTAGATGCAAAGACATAATGCTTTCAATTCAGACATTTATCCTGGAACTCAGCCATCAAGTCCTTCTTTGTATAGTAATGAACCAAATGATATCGTGAACAGATTTGCTGCTCCCATCTCCCAAACTAATTGAAATGTGACATCCGACAATCAGTTTACTGGTTTCCACTTGCTGTTACATTTGCTAACAGAGCACACGTTGAGCAGCACACAGATTGTCTGCAGGAACAAAGCAGAAATTCCAAATGAAGTGTTGCAATTTCAAAAACAGAGAATTTTATAGAGTAATCTTTGGGTTTCAGAAAGATTTACATTGGCCTAGTATATGGCAAAAACAATCAGCTACTACTGATGTCAACATTTCACCACACTGGAAACGTTTATAGGGAAACCTCAACAAAACAGAAGCCTCAAGTGGAAACTTTCAAAGCAAAACTGAAGGCACAGTTGATGTTGCTGCTGAGCTATGCAACTATGATGTCACTCAAAACACAAAGCATTGGCCAACGGCTATGTTTTACTGAGTCCTAAGCATGTGCAGCATATATGGTTTGATAGTTTACAAATGCAAAATACCATGGAGAAATTTTCTTAGAGAACCGGGACTGAAACCTGTAAGAGATCATTTACAATAAAGGAAAAACTATGCAAAACATTCGTGGCCCATGTTGGTGAGCTGTCAGGTGAACAGGCAGGTGCAGCAGCCCAAAGATCTCCTGCAACAACAGGAAAATCAAAAAGAGGTCAACTGTGCCCTACGAGAAAGGACAGGAAAGCAAAACATATGTGCTATCGGCGTAAGTGACATTTGTGCCTGGAACATGAAATCTTCATGTGTGAAGATGGCCTTGGGTATGACAATCGAAGCAAAGATTATTTTTGCTGTAGAATTCTATTGATATTTTCATTGTGGTTCACACAAGTTTTTATTTCTGATGTTTATTCATTTGTTTGGGGGTTTTTTGGAATTTTTTTATTTTTTGAATTTTTTTTTAAAGAAAATAGTACAAAAAAAAGAACAATCGCACAATGCAAACAAAACAAAGGCAGGAGATTAAAAATGATACAGGGTTTCAAACCAAATGATAGGGCTTTATAGTGGTTGTTATATTACATATTGTTATCTTCAATGAAGTTCCTCAGATCACCAGATGTAAGAATAGAAGATTGATCAAATCATTAAAGGGAAAAAGAAAATAATTTAAAGGAACATTAGAGACTTTTTTTTTGAGACAGGGTCTCCCATGTAGTGCAAGCTGGCCTTAAACTCACTAATGTAGCCCAGGGTGACCTCAAACTTGTAGCCATCCTCCTGCCTCAGCCTCCCAAGTACTAGCATTACAGGCATGCACCACCATGCCCCCTCACCCTGCTCTGATGTTATCTCTTAGGTTTTGTTTTGTTTTGTTTTGTTTTTTGTCTTTTTGAGATAGGGTCTCACTACGCAGTCCAGGCTGGCCTTGAGCTCACTTTGTAGCCCAGGCTGGCCTGGAATTCACAACAATCCTCCTGCCTCAGCCTCCCAAGGGTTAGGATTACAGGTGTGCACCACCACACCCAGCTTCTCTCAGGTTTTGTAAGCAAGTAAACAGCTGATACAAAAATGTTCATGTCTATGCTAAGCACTCGTTACACACTTGATATTTTATTTTATTGATATTTTATTTCCCTGCTAAGTGCACACTGTACAACATAGTAGGAAGCTCCTGAAAAAACGGAAAGAGAAGTAACAAGAATGGCCTCCCCACACAGGAAAGGAGAGCTAAGCACACGTGTAAATGAAATGTGTGCATGCAGCATGCAGTTGTCATGTGTGAAGACTGCCGTAGGTGTGATAATGGAAGTAAATACTTTTTTTGTAGCGTGCTATCAGTATTTTCACTGAAGTTCATATAGGAACTTATTACTGTTGTTCTTTTTGAGACTTTGTTTACCAAAATTCAGTTATGTTGAAAATTTTGATGCCTTTTTATAAACACTCAATAAATATTGAAAATGTGATAGTTTATTTTTGTGACTTTTTTCCTGTTAAGTACTCACTGTTTAATATAATAAAACTCATAAAATTAGAATTAATAATTCATCAATATAAATATTCTAAAGAATAAACTTGGGTGTGATGCTCCCATGTTTATGCCATGTAATGACAAAAACTCAAATTAAATCATAATGTTAATTTTTCTTCACGTGAGCTGGGTGCGGCGGTGCACGCCTGTAATCCCAGCACTCGGGAGGCTGAGGCAGGAGGATCGCTGCAAGTTCCAGGCCCGCTTGAATTGCATAGTGAGCCCCTGTCTCAAAAAGACCAAAAAAAAAATTTCCCTTCATGTGGTGGAACCTTGTGATCTTTGCAGGTATATGTGTCTGAGTTCAGAGCTATCAAATGGATGCAATGCTTGACCTTCGTTTTCAGATGTCATAAATATAGCAAGCCCTAGTCAATAAAAAATGCTGCAGGAACAACATATAAGGTATTATGATTAATATTCTAATGGATAAGACAAGTCAGATTTTATTAATTTGCTTACTTAATCATTAAAAAAATAAAAACTACTGCCAGGCATGGTGGCACACACCTGTAATTCAAGTACTCAGGAGTCAGAGGTAGGAGGATCGTTGCAAGTTTGAGACCAGCCTGGGCTACAAAAGGAGCTCAACGCCAGCCTGAACTGCATAGCAAGACCCTGTCTCAAAAAAGACAATAAATAAATAACTAAAGACTAAAGACTAAAAATTGTAAAAACGTTTTATAGCCAGGCAGAAACCTTGGTTCAAGTCCAAAGTCTAGATAAGCTCTGAGGGGTAAAGTTTAAGAAAGGAGAGATGTGATTGGTCTTCGGTAAACAGCAGGTTGTCTCTGAACCACTTTAGGAAAGCGAATTTCCCATGTGGATTGACTGGCTGGCTAGGTCTTGGCTTTGCTGTGTCCATCAAGCACTGCACTGATTGGCGGACGTCCGCTGCGTAGGGGTATTGGAATTACAGAGTCTATGTGGCCCAGACACTGAGAGAGAAGGGCAGGTGCCAGGAACAAAACGTACCCTTCAAGGAGGTGTGCCCAGTGATCTGCTTCCTCTAGCACGGCTTCATTCGCCTAGAATTTCCACCCTGCCCCCACCCACCCACCCACCCATGAGGCTGTGAATCCATGAGTGAACTGATGAGATCAGATCTCTCGAGACACAGTGCCGCCCGAAGGCCCCCATCTCTGAACATTGCTGCATTGAGGACCATGAGCTCGGGGGGACGTTTCAACCACAAGCTGCAATTGTGCGGAGCAGCTCTGTGGAGCATGTGAGATCACTGATTGAGGACTGCAGCGTGCAGCTGTCTTATGCGTGAGTGAGGACAGAACTGACGCCCAGAGAGGTCTGCAGGACTGCAGCAGGCGGGGCGACTGTCTGTTCATTCAGCACACTGAGGACATTCACTCTTCACCCGTCACATCCTCCTTAGGCAAGGCTGGGCCACACCACATTCCCCCTGTCTAAAAGGCATACAGCAATGAATATTCTACGGAAAAACAAGACTGCATGCCCAGTAGGGAGACGGGCCACATATAAAGGTGAAACCAGAACTCATGTCAGTGGAAACACAGTGGAGACAAGCATGGAGGCAAATTTTGTGAAGCCAGACACTTATTCAAACTGCAAAGATCGGGCTGGGGATGGATACAGCTCAGTGGCACAAGCACCTGCCTGGCAAGCACAAGGTCTTGAGTTCAGTTCCTGGCACCCACCAAAAAAATCAAACTGGAAAGATCAATAGCAAAAGAGAAACATAATATAAATATGAAATTGGGCCATTGGGGTTAAGTATCTTGACTGGGAAAGGTGGGTGGTAAACACTGAGAAGATTTGGAGCTTAGGGTTTGTTGTCTTCAGGTGCATCTCGTGCAACAAGTGAAATAATGTGCGAGCCATGGTGTAATCTCTGCAGACTGGTAACGATCTCTGTAAGAGAAAATCAAAGACTTCGCAGGAGAGGGAAGTTGTGAGCTGGAGTTGTGTTTTTGTTTTTCGGATTGCCTTTATTTTTTCCCAGTGCTAGGGATTGAATCCAGGGCCTTGTGCATGGTGGGCAAGCAGTCTGTCACTGAGCTACATCGCCAGCCCTCCCTCTTGTCCTTCTTTCCTTCTGGGTGGTACAGGGCACTAAAGTCAGGGTTTCAATCCAAAAATGGGCATCTGAAACAAAGAGACACTTCTCAGATGAAGAAGTGGAAACGGCAAATAAATATGTGAAAAAATGTTCAACATCATTGGTCATTCAAGAAGTGCAAATTAAAACAACGCTGAGATTCCATCTCACCCCCAGAAAGAATGGCTACCATCAAGAAATCAACCAATAGTCGGGTGTGGTGGCGCATACCTGTAATCCCAGGCTTCTCTTCATGATTCTCATGCAGTGAAAATTCAAAAACCAATGCCCTGAGTGATTACTTGAGTATCAGATGAAGCTATGATTTACTTACAAATTTAATCTCAGGCTATTGTACAAGACAGAGAGAAATAAAGACATACGGATTACCAGGCACGGTGGTGCATGCCTGTAATCCTGGCACTCAGGTGGCTGAAAAAAAAAAAAAGACATGTGAGAGAGATAAACACATGACAAAATACTCAATTCAATTTCACACAAATAGATATTCAAATGGAAACTACATTTTATTTACCTAATTGGCAAAGCATATTTATTTATATATTTTTGGAGACAGAGTCTTGGTGTGTAATCCAGACTGGCCTGCAACTCATGGCAATCCCTCTGCCTCAGTGCTGGGATTATAGGCGTGCGCCACTGCGTGCAACTTGGTAAACTATTTTTAACACCTTTTTTTCTTTGATTCTTTGAAACAGGGTCTTGATATGTAGTTTAGGCTGGTCTTAAAATCACTATGTAGACCAGCTGCCTTTGAACTCATGGCATCCTCCTGCTCCAGCCTCCCCAGTGCTGGGATTACAGGTGTGTGCCATCGTGTTTGAGCTTAATATTTCAGTAGCACAAAGGACTTTCATGCTGTATTAACTGGGAGAAAAGCTGTTACAAAACAACATGAACAACAGTGTTCTAATTTTGAGAAAAATATATAGGTATGCAGGTATAAAAACAACAAAATGTTGCTTTTGATCAGCTCAGACTTGTGGTTGATGTTAAAATTTTCTTTTGCTCTTTATACTTTTCTATTATCTTCATTTTGTATTCAACATCCTCTACAAAAACAAAAATCAGCATCTAAATCTCCAAATTGACCAGGCTGGAACTCATGATCCTCCTGCCTCAGCCTCCCAGGGTATCCCTTTTTAAATCAAGGAACCACTATAGCAAAAACATAAAAGAAGACTGATGCCTCCTAAGCAAAAAAGTGGGACAATGGTGATTACTCCTGAGGAAAACATGTACTGGGATTTAACAAACTCTGCAACTTAGTACTCTTGACATTTCCAGGTTTTACCTCAGCTGCCACCTCCCTTGACATGGGAGGAGAGGAAAGGAGACTTCAGTGTGAAATTGGGATTCATAATCTGGCTAAGCAAAGAGCTTCAAAGCGCCTCTGCTTTATGATTATGTTACATGACATTTAAACATTGTAATGCTCTTCTCAGTGGCAAGCCATATGAGATTTTTAAAAAGTTAACTATCAAAAAAAAAAAAAAAAAAAAGGGGCCAGGAATATAGCTCAGCAGACAAGGGCCTGCCCGCCAAGCTCAAGGTCCTGAGTTTGATTCCTTGTAACAAAAAAAGAAAAAGCAAGCCGAGCATGGGGGCGCACGCCTGTAATCCCAGCACTTGAGAGGCTTGAGGCAGAAGGATCATTGTGAGCTCAAGACCAGCCTGGGCTACAAAGTGAGCTCAAGGCCAGCCTGAACTACATAGGGAGATCCTGTCTCAAAAAGAAAAAAAAAAAAAGTAATTGGGTGGGAGGAGTAAGATTTTGTATTTATTTTGACTGTAAAATGCTTTGGAATAAAACATGTAGAGTGTAAAGACTGACACAAGGTTATGCATGAGAAAAAAAAAAAAAAAACAATAAAGATGGGTGTCATGATACCCTCTGGTGGCTTCACAGTATTCCTGTCCTGAAGCACAGGACTGGCAGAGAGGGAGGGAAGGATACATTCCCTTCCATATAATTTTTTTTTTTTTCTTTTTGAGACAGGGTTTCTCTATGCAGTTCAGGCTGATCTTGAAGTCGCTTTGTAGCCCAGGCTGGCCTTGAACTCGCAGAACTCCTCTTCCCTCAGCCTCCCCAGTGCTGTATTCTTCCTTATAAATTGAATAAAAGTATCAATTATGTATCAATTCCCTATTCTATGTCGGGTATTAGCTACACTAGGATTTTAAAATGTCTCTAGAGCTGGTAAATATTTGGATTGATTACACACAGTAAGTCTTGAAATCGATCCTCACAAACAAGGAGTGTCTCTTTCAAATACTGTATAGCTTTATTTCCTGAAAGGTTGTTAAGCGATCGGAGTAAGGTCTATGATTACTACTTTCCAGCTGTTAGGTTCTTGATTAACACGTGATCATAGCCTCGGACAGCTCTTACTTTGCCAGTGACCTTGGACAAGCGATATTCTACTCTGCCTCTCTCATTCATTTAATAACTATTTGAAGCAGGAGGGTTAGTCTTCGAAAAGCGCATAGCAGACTTCAGCCTCTCTGAAATTCACTTTTCTAACGTGTAAATCCACCTTGTCCTTTTCAGCCCGCTATCAAAAGAATTAGGGGCGGGGCATCTAACTCAGCTGGGTGCACACAATGAAGATCTCGATTCGACTCAGCACCACACAGAAAGGAAAGGAAGAAAGTCCACGAGTGTCATCATTATGTACTATAAGCATGCACTACAGGAAAATTTAAATCTAAAATTTTTTCTTTAATTTTTAAATTTAAATTTAAAAAGAACAATTATACGACCACACTCGACAGCCTGGTTTCGGAGGATCAGGTCCAGCGCCTTTAGCCCGCGCGACGCACGCTCTGCCCCGCGGCCACACCTCGGCCCGGAGATTCGCGCTCACAAAGGCGCCTATGCTGGCTGACTCCACCCTCCGCACCGCGGCTCTCGGAGCCGCACGGCCGGGGCGCTGCAGCCCTCCGAGCCCGAGGGCGGCCGCCGGCTGCTGAGCGGCGGGAACTGCGCCACGGCGCCCGTTAGGGGCCGCGCGTGGCCCGCAAGAGGCCTGCGGCGGCGCGGAGCGGCCGGCAGGGGGCGCGGGGCAGCAGCCGGCGGTCCCTCCCAGGCCCGCGGGAAGCCCCCGCCGCGCCGCCCTCGCCCCGTGCGGCTCCTCCCGCCCTCGCGGCGGCCCGGGCGCGCGGCGCAGGCGCGGAGCGGCGGTGAGTGCGCGCGGACGGGCGGGCCTGGGCCTGGCGGGCAGGGCGCGGGACGCCCAGCAGCGCGAGGCCTTGAGCGGCGCGCGCCGCGGGGCTGGGCCAGCGGGCTCGGGGCGGTGAGTGCGAGGGAGCTACGGGCGGACGGGCGCGGGGCCGCGGCGGGGCACCGGCGGGTGGCGCAGCTCCCACCCAGCCGGGCCGCGGGCGGCTGTAGCGGACACCGGCCTGCGCTCCCCGCGGGGCGCCTCCCGCCTCGTCCCAGGCCGGCGGCCCGCTGTCCTCGGGCGGCCCCGGGTCGGGCTGAGGTCCGCGGGGCGCTGCGCGGCCCGGCCCGGCGGGCTCGTGAGTGGGGCGTGCAGCAGGCACAGACCACCCGGGAGGCCGCCCCGCGGGCTCTGGAGGCCGCCTGGGTCGGCGCGGACGCCGGCGTGAACCGAAACAATGTCTGCAGGGAGATGAGCGAGCGCGCCCGCGGGCCGCTGGGCTGCGTGTCGGCCGTGGGTAACGCCTTGGGTTCGGGATCGCCTGAAACATTTAATTTCAGTTCTTTTAAAAGCTCAAAATATGTTTATTTTTATGAAAGTAAAAAAAGTTTACCCCCTTTTAGCTGTTTAGTGAAAAGATACAACCGGCTGGGCAGAAAGACTTACACTGCTCGAGAGGCCTTTTACAGGGCTGCTGGTCTTCAGTAGGTGCTGGCTGCCTGGCTGTGCCTCGTGCAGTAGTTAGGCATTCTTGTTGGTTCGAAAACGACAGGTGCAAGGACGCTAACTTGTTTTGTAAGACGCCTTTTTTTTTTTTGTAGAAAAACTGCTTCATATGGCATAATACTTTTTTTGAGACAGGGTCTCACTATGCAGTTATGGCTGGCCTTAAACTCACTTTGTAGCCCATGCTGGCCTCCAACACTCAGCAGTATTTTTCTTAATGTAAAATACACGTGTACCTCAGCCTGGGAAACTGTGATATACAAACTGTACAATATTAGCAGAGGATCTTCTGTGTGTATGGTTTTGCTTTGTTTTGACTTTTTGAGACAGGGTCTAGCTATGTGGTTCAGGCTGGCCTTGAGCTCACTTTGTAGCCCAGGTTGGTCTTGAACTCGCAATGATCCTCCTGTCTCAGCCTCCCAAGTGCTGGGATTACAGGTGTGCATCACCACGCCTGGCCATGTATATGGATTTTAGGTTATTTCATTAACATTTTTCTGATTCTCATGGAACGACACACTGGAGAGAGTAGGAATCCTTGCATGTTACTCAAGAATCTTTCTGGTCAGGGAGTAGTGAGCAAATGCTTGTGACTTACAGGCCTTTTGTACCCATAACTGCATTGAAGAAAGCTGGCTTTTTATTCAAGGCCCATAAAAGTACTTGCTGAAGTAAGGATGGTTAGTAGTTTGGGTCCTTACCACCATGCTGAGAGGAGCCCTAATTAGTCAGTCTTGGGGTGTTATTCTGTCCCAAGTAAGGTCAGACCCCTTTTCTGATTAAAATAATCTTCACTCGAAATCCTCAATCTAGGCCAATTTGCACCATCAGTTTTAATGCTGGTTTCCTTAGTTTATTCAATTTCTAAGAAGCTTGGAATATGTCCTAAATAACAAGAGACTACCTTAATGTATTTAGCTAACAGTTTTTAGTGTTCTACCTAATACTCTTAGCATATATAGAACATAGCCTGAAGCCTTTGGCTATGAATTTTGGAACAGGTCTTGGAATTTTAGTTTATTGGATAAAGAGGGAAACAACTTTTTTTTAAAAATGCACAGGATTGGGGTAATGAAGAATGCTATATGAGGGAGGCATTTTATATGTTGGTATCAGCTCTGTAAATGTCATGCTTGTCCATTTTCTTTTAGGTGATAATTCCATTCTTCCCAACTGGTGACTAAGAACTGGAAACGGGATGCTGCTTGCGGGTGGCAGTGCTTGGCAGTGAACATTTGCTCCTGTGCAGTTATCCTGTACCCAGGAATCAGAAGACGTGTGCTGTAGTCCCTGCCTCTGCCACTTCTCAGTTTGAGTTTCCTGAGTCCGTGTCCTCATCAGTAAAAATGAGGTGGGTTTGACAGTAAGCCCCTCTGTGTACCTTAAGAGTTGTTGAGAAGATGAACTAGAGTAAGAGTCAGGAAAAGTGTTTCACAGGCTGAAAATGCACTATCTTAGGACCATGTGATCACTTCACAGGTAGTGCTGATTTATCCGAAGTTTAGTGGAGCACAAGAAATGCTATGTGCAAGCCAGGCGTGGAGGCACATGCTTGTGACCCTAGCGCTAGGGAGATGCAAGTACAAGAATTGCCGTGTGGTGGAGGCCAGCCTGAGCTAGGCGGTGAGACCCTTGTCCCAAACAAAACAAAACATTTAATTAGACCTTTGTTCAAATCCCACTTACTATCATTTTAACAAGTATATGTCTCAACTCGCTAATCAATAACAAGAAGTAAGTGATGGTTTTGAGAGGATATGTTGGGTTTTGCATAACATAGTATTAAATGAAATAAAATGTGTTCATGCCCCCAAGTTGCTTCTTCAGCCAACATCTCCACATTTTTCCAGACTCTTCCCACAAGCCAGTTCCAAGCACATGGCCAGGTACAGGCATGGCAACAACCCTGTTCTTGGTACCAAAATCTGTCTTGGTTACTTTTTCTCATTGCTGAGACAAAACATCTGACCCCCAAAGTTAAAGGCAGAAAGATTTATTTTGGCTCATAGTTTTTAGAGGTTTCAGTCCACAATTGACTGGGCATCACAAAGGACAAACTCCGTGGCAGACAGAAAGCAAAAGCAAGTGATGACCACTGCCTTCTTTCCGTCTCTCACCTTCTATGGAGGCTACACACCCTGAGGGCAGGTAGCACTCCACAGGATGGCCTTCCCATTACCCACACCCAGAACTGTACCCAACCAATCAGTGGACTAATTTGGCAATCACACCCTTGATCCCAGTATCATCATACCAGATCCAGCCACCTCTGAAAAGCCTCACCCAGGACTGCATGAGGCTTTGAGGGGAAATCTAAACACAAATCATCATGGTGGCGCACGCCTGTAATCCCAGCACTGAGGAGGCTGAGGCAGGAGGAGTATTGTGAGTTTGAAACCAGCCTGGGCTACAAAGAGCTCAAGGCCAGCCTGGACCACATAGCAAGACCCTGTCTCAAAAAGACAAAAATAAATAAACAAACAAACACAAACCGTAACAGTTTGAATACATAAGCACTTCAGTTTCAAGTCTGTGATTCAGTGTTCGCTTCCATTGTTTACTTTCTCTGGCGGAATACGTTAATGCAGAAGTTTTTTAGATTAATGCACATTTATATCACTTTTGGTATAGCTATGGCTTTAGAAAATTCACTTTAAAGAAATGAAAAATGTTACGTATACTCATATTTATCAATACATAAAATTTTTAAAAGAAAAATATATAAAATTTTTAGTGTTTAGTAAAATACAGTCAAAGGAATTAACTCTATACTTTTCCAATGGATTAAAACTCTGATACCGTTGTATTCTTGGGCCTCAGGAATCACCCACATTTGTGCATATGTAATTTCTGTTCGTGTTTATTTACAGGCATTTCTTACCATCTGCAGAAGCTTCCCTGTAATTCATTTTTTCTCACTGCAATATTAAGAATTATATCAAGTAAGTGAAAAGTTGTAGAACTAATTAGTTATTTTCATGGCAGTTCATGGGAATTTAATTTTACAGTGGTTGCCATATCTCATCTGTTCTCCTTAGTATTGAATGTGACTGCATAAATTTTTTTCCTGACAATTATATCATGAGATTCTATGTAATGCTTTTTTTCTTTTTTTCCAGAAGCTGTGGGGCCAGTACAGACTTATAACAGTAATACCTTTGAGAAAATGTAGCTATCTTTAGCTTAAAATCAGTATAGAAGTATTCCTATTTATAGGAAATGTGGTGCTGTAAGCATAGTGGCTTTTTTTTTAAACAAAAAATAGTTTAAGCATAGGATTTATTTTAATCGTCCACCCAGGCAAGGTGGTACACATCTGTAACCCCAGCACTGGGGAGGCTGAGGCAGGAGGATTGCCATGAGTTTGAGGCCAGCCTAAACTACATAGCAAGATCCTGTCTCAAAAAAACCAAAAGAAAACTCATGGCAGCACCATATTATAATCATACAGTTCTCACAATGACATCAACATTTGAGAATTTGTCTTGGTAAGGAAGGTAGTGCACATCAGTGTCCTGCCTTTAAGTGTGATTGCAAAAGTAACCCAAAATGTAAACAGGGGCATTGTGTAGGAGCTCTCTTAAGGCTTATTACCATGTGGCATATACATTTCTTATTTCTAATAAATTCTTTCATTAGAAATAATTCTTACAACAATAGTAATGGTTATTTGTACCATATTTTTTTCATTTTTTAGATTGAAAAGATATGAATGAATATCCTAAAAAAAGAAAAAGGAAGACTTTACACCCTTCTCGTTACTCAGGTTAGTGTATAAATCTTTCTAAAATTGGGTCGTGGATCAGTTCGTGTGAAATTGTATTTGTACCCATTTTGTCATAAACTATTAGATGAGATTTAAATATCTGGATGTCTTGGCTACTGTTCTCCTTGCTGTTTATTTAGCTTACAGTTTGTGGAGGTTTTAGTCCCTACTTGGCTGGTTCTGAGGCAGAGTGGCCCATAGCATAGGGCAAAGGTTCATGGGGGCGGAACACAGCAAAAACAACCAGCAAAAGGGAGAAATGGGGGCAAAGCAGCCTCTTTCCCTCCTTACATTGTAAACAGGCTCCCCCGACCCAGGGGGCATGTAGCTCTCACACAGTCTCCACGCCCTCCTCCTCCACAGGCTCAGGATGTGTACAAAGTAGGCACCTGGCTTCCTGCTGAGTCACTCAGCCAAACCTATAGACTCCCCAAGTTGACAGGATGTATCAACCGTAACCCTGGATCAATTTGTAGGAAAGAGAACACTTTGTTCTCTGAACAAACATTCCTCTTTGTCCACCAAGTGCTAGAGACCATTAAAACTTTATTTAATCTTCACAACCCCATGAATTACAGATTCTTTAAATTAGGTCTGTATAGTTTCCTATGTAGCATAATTGGGCTTTGCCTCTCTCTTCCCAAACATTGATAATGTAATGGAAAAAGTTTAACATTATTGAGAAAACAAAACTTTTATCATGTACATTGTTTTCGGCTATGTGAACTTTCATTTTGATTGAGGTTGGCTCCGCTGTGTTAATACTGTAAGAACCAGGGTCCTTGGCCAGGCATGGTAGCGCATGCCTGTCATCCTAGCTATTCAGGAGGTTGAGACAGAAGGGTCAAAATTTGAGCGCAACTTAGACTCTTTTAGAAGAGAGCTGGAGGGGTTATAACTCAGTGGCAGAGCATTTGCCTCCTATGTGTGACGCCCAGGGTTCAAAAAAAGAGAGGAGGGCTTTGTGGCCATTTCTGTGTGTATGTACTTGAAACAGTCTCAGGCATGAGTGTCCGCTTACCCGGTGCACACATTCTTCATGTCCAAGGAGGTTAGGCCTGACCTACTGTCTCTGATACTTCCCAGGCAAGACCCAAAACACTATACTCAGAAGCCATCATTGGTCTTCAGACCATGTTCCGTACGTTATGCTTTCTTTGCACCATGTGGCATACATTTCTGTTAATTCACCATTTTGTGACGTTAACACAGCATTTACTATAAATTTGAATTTAGTGGAATTCTGATTATAAGCCAAATGTTTCAAAGTTATTACATTTAAGTTTATAGTTTATGGTTCTTTTAAAGCTAAATGTTAAAAAGAAGAAAACTAAATGGTAACAGCAGATCAGAAAATCTTTAAGCATTGAAGAAAATACTATACTTACATTTTATATATAGTATAATTAAAATCGTGAAAATTTGAGCTGGTGGTATAGCATAGCAGTGGAGCATGTGTGTGAGGCTCTGGGTTTGATCTCTAGCACCACAAAAGAAAAACAATTGATAATATTAAAATAAATGTGTCAGTAAATTTCTGTGTATTTACCATGAACTGGTTTTCATTTTATGTTCAGATTCCTCTGGAATAAGCAGAATTGCAGATGGATTCAACGGAATTTTTTCTGATCATTGTTACAGTGTTTGTTCTATGAGACAGCCAGACTTAAAATATTTTGATAATAAAGGTATATCAAATATTTTCCAAAATATTTTTCTTTAAATTCCATTTATGGGGGAGGGGAAGGGAAAGGAAAAAATCTTAAGGTGTGTTATAGACATGTGCCAACCCCCCAGCTCCATATAATCATTTTGTATTACAAACATGTACTAACAAAAAAATTTTAATTAAAAAAATAAATTGCTTTTCCAGGGGCTGGGATATAGCTCTATGGTGAGTGATATATTTTTTAATTAGTACATGTTTGGAGTATGTAACGATTACATTCATTGTGGGTGTAGCAGAGTGGTCACCTAGTGTGTGCATGTGCCCGGCTCTGGGTGTGACCCACAGCACCACCAAAAGGAAAACGAAATGCTCTCATGTATTCTTTTTTCCTTCTTTGAAAAGGTAGGTGAAATATGGGTTGGGTTGATGATTTCAAAGCTGGCAAGCATTGGAATTTAAGAAAGCAACTGTAATTTTCATTTTAAACATTAGTTCGGACTATTTTAGACATACAAATACAAAAGGTGCTTTTTTTTTTTTTCCTCCTCGAAAGGTGCTCTCAATTCCTTTTTAGCTGGCTGGGAATTGGTGGCAAAGTGGGTGTAACCCAGAGTTGAGAGCATGTATGGTGAAGGGTTAAGCATCGTATTATCCCCACTTCTATGCTGTGCCTTTCAGTCTGGAGGACTAATTAAAGGAAACAACAGCGGGTGCTTTGGTCTTTTTGATCTTGACTTTGCATTGACTTCTCCTTTCTAGAGTATGGGGGTAAATAGGTCACTCCTTTCTCTAGAACACTGACACTCCTCATTTCTTTGGACTTCTACTTTTTGTTTTCTGTTTTGTCTTTTTTGAGACAAGCTCTCACTGTGTAGCTGATGCTGGCCTTGAGCTCACTTTGTAGCCCAGGCCGGCCTCGAACTCACAATGATCCTCCTGCCTCATCCTCCCAGGTGTTGGGATTATAGGTGTGCTCCACCACGTCCAGCTGTACTCCTGTTATAAGCACAGAGAAACAATCTATGAAAAATATAATAGGGTCAGAAACATCAGTACAAAAAAAATCAGTATGGACTCATGCTTAGTTTAATTACAGATTCAGATGGTAACATATAGAAATGCCAGGCATGGTAGCATACAGCTATAAACCCTGAACTGAGGAGGAAGAGGCAGGAGGATTGCTACAAGTTCAAGGCCAGCCTGTGCTACATAATGTGTTTAAAGGTAGCCTGAACTACATACTGAGGTCCTGTCTCAAACAACAACAGAATACATAGAAATATATATCAGTATGTGCATATATCTTTGGTAGTACACACACATTTTTTGTTTTGTTACCTGAGAGGGCCTAAAAGAAATGACACCCCAGTAGTAGTAAACAACATTCAGTGCTCAGATCTTGATTTCTAATACTATTTCTAACTAGGAGGAACTAAGGCCCCTGGAGCTGGGCATGGTGGTGCACACCTAAAATCCCAGCACTCACAAGGCTAAGGCAGAAGTGTAACTAAGTTTAGAGGCCAGCCTGGGCTGACTAGCGAGTTTAAGGCCAGCTTGGACTACATAGCAAGACCTTGTCTCAAAGAAACAAAAATCTAATGCTTCTGGAGAAATGGTTGATCTGTGTCTGGAGCAGGAAATACATAAGGTCAGCCTGCAGCATCATGCGGTGGTGGAAAATAGGGAATTGCTTTTTTTAACAACTCTAAAAATAAAATGTACACACACGCATATAGTGGTATGCTAAAGAAGCATAACAACCAAAGCTGAAATAATTTGATAAAACATTGAATTACAACCCAAGGAACTAATTAATATGTAGAAATCCGTACTGATAAGATTGAACACCTAAGTAGGAGAAACAAGACAAACCTGTGTAAAGAATTCCAAAAGTGTTACATCTTCTTGCGTGGGGGGGGTGGCATGTAACTTCCACTCTGATTTTCCTCCAAAAAGGAGACAGTGGAAGCAAAAGTGACTTCGCAGTGGAGAAACTGCCTTAACCAAGTGACCGAGGTCAACAGCAGCACTTACAATTCATGCTGATAGTGTGTGCTTGATGAGATGTGATGAGAAGGCCATTTTACCTCTGGGGTCAGCCTCAAAGAACTCGTAATTCTAATCATGAAAAAGTAGATACATTGCATTAGTGGAACATTCTACACACTACCTAACCAGTAGTCCTCCAAGTGGTCAAGGTCACCAGTAGTCTAAGGACACACAACACCTACATATAATGTGAGATCCTGGGACAGAATAAGGACGTTAGGCGCAAACATAGGCTATCTGGATGAAACATGGGCTTCAGTCAGTAATAGTGTATCATCGTCAGGAGTACGATATCCTTCATTAATTACAGTAAGTGTACCATCCTGATGTAGAATGTTAATAGGGAAATAACACAGGGCACATGGGAACTCTCCATCTTGGTAATTCCTTAAATATAAAACCGTTGTGAAAAAGTATTTTTTAAAAAGTTGAAACACAGTTTTCTCCATTGACCTGTATCTCCGGTTCTCCGTGCTGCCAACTCTGGGGCTGGGGAGGAGGGAGGCCAGACTGAGCGAATAAAAGCATACTTAAACTCTCTCTTACATATCTACAATTAAAAAGTGTGTTCTAGTTCAGATGGGGAATAGAAGTAAAACCAGGTGCTTATTTGGGTAGATTTTGTCTTAGTTTTGGGGTGTTTTTTTTTTTTTAATTTGTCTGTGTATATATATATATAACATCTTTTTTCCTAAATCCTTAGTTCCTATTGGAATTCAAAATTTTATTTTCAGAAATGTTCCCTTTATAATGCTTAATGCTTTGCCTTAAGCAATAAATATATTTCCAAATCCCTTTCTACAGATGATGATTCGGATACTGAGATACCAAATGACCTCCCAAAATTTGCAGAGGGAATCAAGGCCAGAAACAGAAATCATAACTACCTGGTTCCCAGTCCTGTACTTAGAATTCTAGACCACACTGCCTTTTCTGCAGGTGAGAACTAATTAATAGCACTGGCATATTTTGCATGGATGAAAGGAAGAATAGTGCATGTCGTAAACTTCTTTTTGTTCAGTTGTATTTACTTAGTAGGCTATATTTAGTAATAGTAATATAATAATAGGTTGATTTTATTTTTCAGAAAAGTCTGCTGATGTTGAAATTTGTGATGAAGAGTGTGACTCACCTGAATCAGTCAACCAGCACACTCAGGAGAGCCCTATAGAGGTCCACACTGCCGAGGACGTGCCCATCGCTGTGGAAGTGCATGCAGTTTCAGAAGATTATGACATAGAGACAGAGAACAATTCCTCAGAAAGCCTCCAAGACCAAACTGATGAAGAGCCACCCTCTAAACTTTGTAAAATTCTTGACAAAAGCCAAGCTTTAAATGTGACTGCCCAACAGAAATGGCCTTTACTGAGAGCTAATAGCAGTGGCCTCTATAAGTGTGAACTCTGTGAATTCAACAGTAAATATTTTTCTGACTTAAAGCAGCACATGATCCTAAAGCATAAGCGTACTGATTCAAATGTGTGCCGAGTATGCAAGGAAAGTTTCTCTACCAATATGCTTCTGATCGAACACGCCAAACTACATGAAGAGGATCCCTACATCTGTAAGTACTGTGACTATAAGACAGTAATTTTTGAGAACCTCAGCCAGCACATTGCAGACACCCACTTCAGCGATCACCTGTATTGGTGTGAGCAGTGTGATGTGCAGTTCTCCTCCAGCAGTGAGCTCTACCTGCATTTCCAGGAGCACAGCTGTGACGAACAATACTTGTGTCAGTTCTGCGAACATGAAACCAATGACCCAGAAGACTTGCACAGCCACGTGGTGAATGAGCACGCATGTAAATTAATAGAATTAAGTGATAAGTATAACAACGGAGAACACGGACAGTACAGCCTCTTGAGCAAAATTACTTTTGACAAATGTAAGAACTTCTTCGTATGTCAAGTGTGTGGCTTTCGGAGCCGACTTCACACAAATGTTAACAGGCATGTTGCTATTGAACATACTAAAATATTCCCTCATGTTTGTGACGACTGTGGGAAGGGCTTTTCAAGTATGCTAGAGTACTGCAAGCATTTAAACTCACATTTGTCTGAAGGCATTTATTTATGTCAGTATTGTGAATATTCAACAGGACAGATTGATGATCTTAAAACTCATTTGGATTTCAAGCATTCTGCTGACTTGCCTCATAAATGTAGTGATTGCCTGATGAGGTTCAGAAATGAAAGGGAATTAGTAAGCCACATTGCGGTCCATGAGACAACTTGATTATTTTCTTTGTCTTTACTGACATTATGTAAAATAATAAATTCAACTTTTTTGGAGACGTTATAATGAATGATTTTAAACACAACTTACAAGATTTGCCTTTAACAAGTAATAAGTTTTTATGGCCGATTTTTCTTGGTATGGCTACATTTCTTAGTATATAATTATACCTTCATTGTAGTATTTTCAACTGTATGGTAGTTCATAGTTTTAACTACTCTTAATGACTATCATCCAGTTTATTGCATGTACTCCAGTTTCATGAATTGCAAAGAAATGGATGTGTTAGAGAAACTAACTGCATTTTTCCTTAACTGTAAGCTACTATTAACTTTTTAATATTAACACAAGCAAGTTTCTAAAATTCATTCATATTCCTACTAATAAGAAACCTGACCTCCTTTTGCATTCCCAGCAGGAATTACCCACTAAGCAATCAAAAATTTTGGATCTGTGACTCTTTTAATAATACAGTACTAGGACTGTAATAGGAAGAAAAGATGTTGTTTCGGGGGCAGGGTTTTTTTTTTTTTGAATCTTCATCTGTGTGTTGAATAACATGAGGGAGGGAGGGGGAACTAGTAAGGACTGAACAATAAGAAAAGTAACCATTCCATAACTCATTCAAAACCCAGTGACATTTCATCTTCAGTATGGAACCATGAAGCTTGCCCAAACTTCAGACGTTAGGTTGTTTACTGAGAAAACCTACAGAAGCATTAATACAAAATTAGCATTGGGGAAGATGAGGGGTTGCAGACATGATAATGTCTAAAGTACTTCTGATAGTGATAATCTTACTCTCTGTATGTTTCTTGTGGCTACTGTAACAAATTCCTACAAACTGGGTAGCTTTAAGTAGCAGAAGTGTATTGACTCATTTCTAAAGACCAGAAGTTTAAAGTCAAGGTGTAGGCAGAGTTGGTTCCTTTCTGAGGACTGTAAGGGAAGTAAGTATGTGCTCCAGACCTTTCTCGTTAGCTTGTAGCATCTTCCTAGTTACATAGTATTCTCCCTACACATGAAGTGTGTCTCTAGATTTCCTCTTTTTATAGGAATGTCAATTATACTGTACAAGAGCCTCACTTGTCAACCTCATTTTAACTTGATAAAGATCCTGTCACCAAATAAGGCCATATTCTATGGTACTTTGGTAAGTGAAAAGCTCGGTGTGGTGACACATACCTGTACTTCCAACACTGTAGAAAGATCACTATGAGTTGAAGCCCAGCCTGGGCTACATGGTGAAATCCTATTGAAAAAAAAAATGGGGCACACAATTCAATACATAGGTCTGCAGTGGCTGTGTCAAGAAGACAAATTACGCTGGGCATCATGGCGTATATCTGTAATCCCAGCACTTGGGAATCGCTGCTATTTCAAGGACAGCCTGAACTACGCGGCAAGACCCTGTCTCAAAAATAACAAACAAAAAGAGACTATAACTATGTATGTTTTTGCCCACAAATTTAAGAAGTATTAGTGCTGCTAACAGACCCTTAGTAATTGCCTGGTTGTACTGATTCAAAAGACTAATTTATGACCCCATGAACCACGGGAATTTGGTGACTACAAAAAGCTCTCAAAACCTATTGTTTTTATTCTACTTTGTAATACATGCATTCCTGGACACTCACATTCCACCTGTTCATAACCATTCCTGGTAGGGCTGTCCTGATAGAAGTGCTTCTCAGAAGATTTTAAATTTTAGCAGTTTAGCAGGAAGTTTGAGCCCAGCCTGGACAATTTAGCATGACCCTGTCTCAAAGTTAGGAATGAAAAAGAGGCTGAGGGAGATTCTTAGAAATTATCTGGCCTAAACTAGGTGAGGTGGCACACACCTGTAATTCCAGCGCTCAGGGAGACTTCAGGCAGGAGGGATGTAAGTGTGAGTCCAACCTTGGCAACCTAGCAAGACTTATGTCAAAAATAAAAAGTTGGAGATGCATTGCAGTAGAGACCCTGGATTCAATCCCCATACCCCCCGCAAAAAAAGCTATCTGGTCTAAACCTTTTAGGTTTCTAATTTTCTTACAGAAATAGATACAGGTTGTGAGAAGACCATGGCACATAACCAGTTACAGCATCCCAGAGCAGAATCCATCCCTTGACTTACAGCCAGGTGATGATTTCTTTAAACCATGTTGTAGGAATCTAACCATTGTCACTGGTGGTGTTTCTTATGAGTATTTCACCTGGCTATTCACCTAGCATCTCAGTAATTCTGTTTTTGATACCTTTTTATATACATCTAAGTCCAGAAATTTGATTTTTGAAAGGCAAACTTTAAGTGGTGCATTGCTTTAAGAAAAGATGTGTTAGCCAGGTGTGGTGGCGCACGTGGTGGCACACGTCTGTAACCCCAGCACTCAGGAGGCTGAGTCAGGAGGATCATTGCAAGTTCGAGACCAGCCTGGGCTGCAAAGTGAGCTCAAGGCCAGCCTGAACTGCATAGTGAGACCCTGTCTCACAAAGACCAAAAAAACCCACAAAGGATGTATTTTACTGCTTTCCATTTAATTAGGTGTTAGTAATCAAAGATTGTAATGGAATTACTTCAAAGATAGAAATCTAGGTTTCAAAACTGTAATTTTGTACTTCTTGAGTTTGCAGCAGGAGGCCATATCTCACTGAGTTTGTATAATAAAATTTTTTTACTGTGAATCAGTTTTTTGTTTTTGTTTATTGGGTTTTGGGGTTTTTTTGGCTTTGAGATGGTCTATATAGTTCAGGCTGGCCTTGAACTCACTGTGTACCTGAGGTGGGCCTCGAACTCTCAGCGATCCTCCTACCTCAGCCTCCCACCTCAGCCTCCCACGCGCTGAAATCATAGGTGTTGCGCACAATTCCCAGCTCAATTTGCAAAGAAGGTGTGGTTGACTGTAAGTTCCTAGTCTGTATTTTTAACTTACTAAGCTTCTTGGAAAAACAAATCTACTTAAATTTTTTTCTATATATTTCTGGATAATTTTTTTCCTATCAGAGACATATTTTCTCCTTTTTTGTGACTAGAACCAGAATTCAAGTATGAGAATCTGTAATGGAAGGTGACGTTTATTAACACTGTCGTACCGTTCTTGGCAGCAGTGACGTGTCGTTTTTCTGCAAACTGTCACATCACAATGAGTCACTACTCTTAAACTCCCAAGGCCTTTGCCTGTACTACAAAATTTGAAAATGTTTGTGAGCTTCTCAAAAGCCTCTTCCTGCTTATAACTCTGCCGGTTTTACCATTTTAAATAATTTTTCTTAGATTCTCTGAAAGTGCATCATCACATCGTAACCAGTTTCTGAGTTTCACAGGGCATATAGCCTATTGTTAGTTGGTTTCTGAATTATTGCAGGTAAAGTATAGACTTTTAAAAAATGCTTCAAAGATAGGCGTGGTAATGCACATACACATGCAATCAGGCAGGCCTGTAATCCCAGCACGCCCCCAGAGGTTGAGGCAAGAGGATCATTGTGAGTTCAAGGCCAGCCTAAACTACTGAGACCCTGTCCCCCCAAAATATATATATAATTTTTATTTTATATATATATAAAATTTATATATATAAAATTTTTATTTTATATATTCACAACTAATTTTCATGTTTATGTAAAACTCAATTTTTAAGCTTAACATCTAAAATTAGAAGAGCCTAGCCATTATTTTGAAATTATACCATACCAGTGATTTAAAAAATAATTTAGATCCATGTTTCATTCATATTCATGTATCAGTTACCACAACCTCATGCAATTCATTTCAGTAAGCTTACTGTTAAAACTAGCAACCTGGACAGAAAATAAATTTGTGAAATTTCTTCATTCTAAAAAGAATGTTTTTTCACATTTCTAAGTAGTAAGATTGTATAGTCTACTAATCTGATTCAGATACTTTAAGAAGTGTGATTATTTAGAGTTTGTTTTGTTTTCTATTTGAGATAGGCTCTCACTATGTATTCCAGGCTGGCCTTGAACTCACTATATTAGGTAGCCCAGGCCAGCCTCTAACTCACTGATTCTGCCTCTTTTAATAAAGCCAACATGAAAAAAAGCAGAGGATGAATTCATACCACATGCTGTAGACAGACTCCGCTAAGCCACAATATTTCAATCATGTGCCACTATTAAAGAATGTAGTATTGTTGGGGTGACCATGTTTCCCCGTGTTGCCCAGGTTGGCCTTAAACTCCCAGGCTCATGTGATCCAGTCTGAATTGGACTCACATTCATCAACTAATTGCTCTGTGTTAGGTCCATGCCCTTCTTTTTTTGTGCCTAATTAGACGGGGGCCTGAACCGAGAGGTGCTCTAGTATTAGCAGGACCTTGGCATCCTGAACAAAGTATTAAATAAGGCATGCCCAGATGGTGGCAAGATTTCACATTTATTAAAATAGGAAAGAGATAGGCTCTGCAGAGCGATAGTGGGCCACTGAGAAAGTTGAAAAACTAGTGGACCACAAGTCAATGGCTGAGTCCCTTTTAGCCCTTATTCCTCAGGCTAGTGTGAGGTCTAGACTGTTTTACTTGTCTCTCATTGCTGGGACAAAATACCCAACGCGCAAAATTAAAGGAGGAAAAGTTTACTTGGCTCACAGTTTGTAGAGGTTTCAGTCATTGTCAGCTGGCTCCAAGGCAGGGTGGCACGGCAGAGGGGAACCAGGTCAAGACAGGCAGAAGGTAGCAAAACTAAGCAAGCAATGAGCCGCAGCAAAAAATAGCAGCTTCTTTCTGCCTTTGTTGTATTCCATCTGGGCTACTTGGGTTAGAACAGTGCCAAACCAATCACTGAAGTGACTCGGTAATCAAATCTCACACCCTTAATCCTAGTGCCCTCGATCCCAGCTTTGCACCATGAATCAACCCCTGGGTCCACACACTCTAGATCCAGCCACCTCTGAAAAAGCTCCACCTATGACTGCACGAGACTTTGGGAGTACATCTAGACAAAGTCATGACGTGCTACCTCTGGCCCCCGAAAGACTTGTGCACATCCCTTTATACAAGAGTCTTTTAGTCCATTTCTAAGAGTTGCCAAAGTCCTAACAGTTGCAGCATTGCTGAAAAGTCTAAAGCCTCCTCTGAGATTTAAGGCACAGTCTTAGCTGCAAGCCCCTGTACAGATGAAAAGAAAGTTAGATACTTCCAACATTCAATGGCACAACATAAGCATCTCCATTCCAAAAGGTACAAAAAGGGGAATAGAAAAGAACGGGGACAAAACAAGTTCAAAAACATTGTAATGATCCTCCCGTCTCAGCCTCCTGAGTTCTGCAATTATGGGCATACTCCACCATATCTGGTTTACAAGGTGTTTCCTAATTTCTGTACTTTAGAAAGCTTGCACATTTGGGGACTGTAAATGCATTTAACATACAAAGAAGACAATAGCATCACAATTATATCAAAATTTTTACATATAACATCTTTTTACTTTTGAGGAAAAATTAGAATCCTCTAACAGGTTTTATAGCACTGACAAAAAAAAAATCAAATAGTAAACTGGGTGTGGTGAGACACACCTTAATCCTAGCACTCAGGAGGCTGAGGTAGGAGGATCACTGTGAGTTTGAAGCCAGCCTGATCTATAGCAAGACTGTCTCAAAAACAAAACCAAACCAGGCATGGTGGCACATGCCTGTAATCCCAACACTCAGGAGGCTGAGGCAGGAGGATTGTTATAAATTCAAGACCAGCCTGGGCTACAAAGTGAGCTCAAGGCCAGTCTGAAACCGCACAGTGAGACCCTGTCTCAAAAAGACAAAAAAAAAAAAAAATCCAATAGAAGTACACCAAGTTTTAAATAATGAGATTGTCCAAATCCAGGCTTTTCCTCATTCTCCCCTGCCCTCTGCCTGTCTGTCTGTCTGTCTGGCTACCTGTCTCTGTCTGTCTCTGTGTGTCTCTGTCTCTCCCTCTCTGTTTTCTTTCAAGATAAGATGTGTGTTGTGCAACCTGGCCTTTAGCACTTGTGCTTCGTGGTATTTTGGGCTCAGCTTCCCAATAGCTGGGTCTACAGAACAGGAGAGTGTCACATGGCCAGCTCTGCCTCTTCATGGTCTTCATGCACTATTTCCTGGGTTTTCCTGCTAACTTTTAGAAGTTCTTTATATATTTTAAATATTTTATTTTTGGTGCTGGGGATTGAACCAAGGGCCTCATGGATGCCAAGCATACCCTCTGCCACTGAGCTATACCCCCAAACCTTAAATGTTGATTTGGATTGCCTGTATACCATCAGGAAAAATTCCCAGTATGTCACGTATGGCTTTTGTTAAATAGAAATCTTTACATCTATTATAGATCCATCATGTTCTCCTTTTACAAGTTATGCTTTCTGTATCTTGTTTACAAAATTCTCTCCAGCTTCAATGTTATAAAACTACTTACATTTTTCTTAATTGTTTTCTTTTTCTAACTTTTTATTAGTCCATGTTGCCAGCTCATAATGATTACATTACTGGGGAGTTGGTACAAGTATGTAACATATCTTTTTTTTTGGTCTTTCTGAGACAGGGTCTCACTACACAGTTCAGGCTGGCCTTGAGCTCACTTTGTAGCCCAGGTTGGTCTCGAACTCACAGTGATCCTCCTGCCTCAGCCTCCAGAGTGCTGGGATTACAGGCGTGTGTCACCACGCCTGGTACAGCATAACACATCCTAATTTTCTTTACATCCCCTTCTCCTCTTCCCCGTTCCCTCCCTCTTGCTTTATTTTTCATGTTAAGACGCACATCTTTCTTGGTGTGTAGGTGTGATTCAAGTTTTACTTTTGTTCATTAAAGTGAACCAATGTCCCCAGTGCTATGAAATCGTTCATCTACCCTCAGTGATTCATGATTCTAATTTTGTCAGTGTACCAACTCCCCATTGGCATAATACCTTATGAATATTCATTATATTCCATTGTTACCCCAACGACACCACACTCTTTAATACTAGCATGTGATTTAAGTATTGTGGCTTAGCAGAGTCTGTCTACAGCATGTGGTGTGAATTCATCCTCTGTTTTTTTTTGAGAACTATGTTACCTATTTGTAGAATTTGTCTTCTATGTGAATTTAAAACTTGGTTCCAATTCCATCCAAAATTCATTAGGGTTTTCCTTTTTAACATCAATTTCATTAAGATAGATTTGTTTTTTGAGACAGGACGTCACTATGTAATTCAGGCTGGCCTTGAACTCACTATGTAGCCCAGACTGCCCTCAAACTCCTGGCCTTCCTCTTCCTCAGCCTCTGAATGGCTGGGATTATAGGAATGAATCACTATGCCTGGTCTAACGGAGATTATCCTGGGGAGTGTGGGTGGGCCTGAACAAATCAGTTAAAAGATCAAGACTTTAGTTTTCCTAAGAAGAAATTTCTGCCTACAAGCTACAGTGTCAGCTCCTGCTCAGGAGTCTCCATCCTGCCCTTACTGATGGCCTGCCTGACATACTTGCTCTTGCACAGACAACCCTCACACTCACATAGGCTAATACCTTACACTAAATATTCTATCCTCCATACTATTACTGATACAGATAGTAACATTCCTGTAGTAGGCAAAGTATGAGACTGGCTTTACACATGTGCATGTAATAGAAATGGTTTTAGATCTTTATTGAAAAAAAACCTTTTTTTGGTGACAGGTGTTTCCCAGTGTTGCCCAGGTTGACCTTAAACTCCTAAGCTCATGCGATCCTCTTGCTGCAACTTCCTAAGTAGCAGTCAATACAGCTGTGTCACCATGCCCAAGTATTGAAAAAAGGTTTTGATACAGGGCTGGGGATGTAGCTCCAAGGTAGAGCATTGCCTAGCATGTGCAAGGCCTCTCAATATTAGTGTCTCTCTCTCCCCCTCCTTGGAAATACAACTCTAAAGATCTCTAGCAGAAATGATGAGAAGTCTCTAAGTGTTTATGGTGTAGGAAGAGAGAGAAGGAAGAAAGGGATAAAAATTACAAGCACTATGAATCTGAGTGATTCTGGCTTACTTCGACTATGCCATAGCACCAGGCATGGTTATGCATGCCTGTAATCCTAGCACTTGGGAGGCTGAGGCAGGAGGATCGTTGTGAGTTCAGTGTTGGTCTAAAATCGTTTCTGTCCAGGGTGAACAGGTCCCAAGAACGAGGTACCCACGAATGAATAAGAAAGTGAGAGGAAAAAGAAATACAAGAGAGACAAACTTCTGGGATCAGGGGGCTTACAGCCTTCTTGGACTGCAGCCCAGAATACCAATCTCAGTCACCTTTTATTGAGAAAGTACCAAGGGCATAGCTAGTACAAATGGGTGGATACCAAATGTTTTAGCAAGGATAATTAAAGGATTATCCTTCTCTACATGTAATCCAACATGTGCCTGTAATCCCAGTACTCAAGGGGCTGAGACAGGAGGATTGTAAATTCAAGGCTAATCAGGGATGTAAAATTAAGCCTTAAGAAACTTTAACAAATAACAAATTGTTGTGTCTTCAATGCTTTCTAATCAAGGAATGTCCTCCACAGTTCAAGACCAGCCTGAGCTACGAAGTGAGCTTAAGGCCAGCCTGACCTGCATAGTGAGACCCTGTCTCAAAAAGACAAAAAAAAAAAAAGTACGCAAGAGCTTTAGTATATTACTAATAAAAGCCATCTTTTATTGAATACTTCTAGTTTCAGCCAGTAGACCAATCTTTTAACTAACTGTGTACAGTTGAAGATACAGCACAGTGGTAGAGTGCTAGCCTGCTAAGTGTGAGGCTCTGGCTGCTGGCCTCAGCAATGCAAAAACAAATAGCAACAAAACATTAACCAAAAAACATGGTGTGGGATCTCTCCATAATTCAGTATCCAGACCAGCCAAAGTGACCTGTGAACAGATACATCAGATCATATTACTGTCTGGGCTTTGAGCTTTCCAGCAGCTTGCCATTGCATAGAAGAAAAAAAGCCAAACTTACGATACCGGTTTCAACAAATCTACACCTGTGTAGCTACCTGTCTGAACTTATTTCCCTCATTCTTCCTTTTTCTCCCTACGGCCGACTACACTGGCCTTCTTTCCTTTCGTTAACCATACTGCTGTCCTTACAAGTCTCCAGACTTCTAGTGCTATTTTGTGTGTGTGTGTTTTTTTTTTTTTTTTTTGGCGGTACTGGGGATCGAACTCAGGACCCTGCGCTTGCTAGGCAGGCACTTATTCCACTGAGCTATATCCCCAGCCCTTCTAGTGCTATTTTGGGCATGCTTCTTCCGGAGTCCTAGGATTGGCATCCTGGGGAAAAGCCAGAAATTGTGACCAGTATGCTAGGGTTGTGTCCCATGGTGACAAAGAGTGAAACTGAGGGTGGAAGAGGGTGAAAGCAAATTTTTTTAGAAGATGTAAAGGCAAAGAAGAAAAGCTCTCACTAGGCAGGAGGGTGTTCTGAACAGGACACCCATGAGAGCTTTTTATCTAGGAGTTTTAAAGGGAGTTAGAAGGGAGACTGGGCCGTTGTGTAAGCAATATAATCCCTACTAGATTGGAGACTATACTTGGGAAGGTTTAATCTACGTCATGTTTACATGGTGTGCAAGGAGAGCCCATGTGCCTTTGACCCAATGACCTGTCTGATCATGCTCTGGAGAGGTCCCAGGCAGCCTCAGGACAGCTGGTAGATGTTTTCAGAAGATCTCTGCAGAACTGTGACTCAAAAGACCCTATTTCAGGCTTCTGGCTTAATTTTGAGGCCACTCGCTTTGCTGCCTAACAACATCCTAACTCCTGTCCTTTTTTTTGGTCTCTTTGAGGTAGGGTCTCGTTATGTAATTCAGGCTGGCCTTGAGCCCACTTTGTAGCTCAGGCTGGTCTCGAACTCATGACAATCCTTCTGCCTCAGCCTCCTTAGTGCTGGGATTACAGGCATGCACCACCATGCCTGGCTACTTCCCTCTTATTAATACCTGTTACGTTCCCCCCTCTGAAGAAGTGTTCCTCACTGGTGTTAGAGAACAAGGAAGAAGACTGTTCTTTGAGCTGCACAGGGGTAGTGAGAAGGGCTGGACAGTCAGGCAGCTTCCAGGAGGCTTCTCTGGTAGCCCGTGCTAGAGGTCAGATGTGATCTCCATGATGGGCCCTAGCCTCACGACCTCATTAAACTCTGAGGTTTAATCCACTCTAGGTTAGAAGGAGCAGTGGACAAGGGGAATGAGTAAATAGGGTACAAATACAAAGGAGCAGCAAAGAGCATTAATACTGGTGTTTGTTTGTTTGTTTGTTTGTTTTTGTACCAGGAGTCAAACTCAGGACCTCGCACTTGCCACTGAGCTATCCCCCAGCCCCAGAGCATCAGAACTGGGATGGAGGATCGTACAAGTGACAAGGCCCACACTTATAGGGATGTAAAGAGGGAGCTCTTGGATTCCAATTGGGTGAGACACTGTTTTAGGGAGGAGTCCAGAATAGAGATGGAGTCAGACATCAAGAAGGCGGATTGGTTAAAAACTGGATGCCATGGAGGGTTGGAAGAGTCCATCTTTCCTTCTATGAGGATGGCAGAGGACATATAAGAGCTCTGCACAGAGGAAGAGAAGCCAGTTCCTCTGAGGAAAACAGAGGTGGTGTTGCCCTGCAGCCAAGCAAACTTAAAGGTAGTAAAAAGTTTTAAGCCTACATCAGTTGAGGACATGCTGCAGTCCCAGGGGGACCATCGAAGAAGGTCTGGTTCTAGAAAACCAGTCGTCTACACTCAGATGCGTGTGGTGTGTGTCTGGTAATCACAGGGCGTTTGACTCCAATGTTGCAGGTGATAAGAGTGAAAAGAGAAAAGGCAGAGACAAGGCAATGTCCCATCTCGTTACTTTGGGAAAGATAACCCCAGGAATAATCAGTGGCAGTGTCATTTAATTTTCTTATTTTTGAGACAGGGTCTCACTACGTAGTTCAGTTTGGCTTTGAACTCACTATGTAGCCTGGCCTGTCCTTGAACTTACAGCGATCCTCCTATGTCAGCCTCCCAAGAGCTGGCATTACAGATGTGCACTGCCATGCCAAATGGGTGTCATTAGTTGGGTGTGCTGGCACACCCAATGTGCTGAAATCCCAGCACTCAGGAGGCTGAGGCAGGAAGATTGTTGAGTTCAAGACCAGCCTGGGTTACAAAGTGAGTTCAAGGCCAGTCTGAACTGCATAGTGAAACCCTGTCTCAAAAAAAAAGGGGGGGTATCAGTTCTAACATGGATCTTGGCCATGTTTTCGAATAGTTATGGGTTTATTCTCCCACCAAAAAGAAGAGTAAAAGAAGTTGAGGTATTTATAGTACCTATCACTGTATTTCGATTTCCAGAAAAGTCTCCTGTCTTTTTAGTCATAATTCCATATATACTAGAAGGAGACATTCCAGAGGGGATGGTTAAGGAATCCCAGTGTGGGCCCTGTGCCCTTACAGTTAGAGAAGCAGTCAGAAGGCTTAAGAAATAGAGATGTAATGGCCCTGAATCAAGGCCAGCAGTTTTCTGAAGCTGTTGGTTTCAAGCAGGAGCCTAAAGTGGTATCTTTCTATGGTCTGTTGGCCATTTCAGAACTTTAGAAATGTAATGGTCAATTCACTAGAAAGTAACAAATAACTAAATAAATTTTACTCCACCCGGCCCCCATGGCCTGCCAGGTGCTCTGTCTTGTCCCTGGAGCTTCGCCCGGCCCCCGGGCTGTGCCAGGCGCTCTGCCCCACCTCTGAGGTGCACCAGGCGTTCTGTCCGGCCCCTGGGACGGCCCTGAAGACTCGCCTGAGCCTATAGATGCAGATGCGCTGACAGAGCCTGGCAGTTCGCTGTGTGACCCCGCCTACCCGACCCCCCACGGCTGTGAGGGCGTGCCACAGGGAGCTTCTCCACCTCCTGCCATAGCAATTTGTGTACACCCATGTCTTATACAGCACATTTAGAAGCAGCCAAGTCTCTTCCCAAAGTAAGAGCGTGAGGGAGTAAATAAACCAAAAGTGCAGTTATTACCAGTGGGAAGACCACGGACAGGGTGGTAGAACAATGGAAGCGAAGTGGAGAAAATTGAGTAATTGAATGAGCCATCATCTATATAACTGAGTGATGGGGTGGAGATGATATTATGTAATGCAATATCCATTGGGGTCCCCTACTATTTTCTCTGTAATTTGGTGTTTCCTTTATTGTTTTTGTGTTAACAAATGCAAAGACAACACTATGTAATGCAGCATCCGGTGATGGTTCCCTGCTGTCTCCTCTGTAGTTCGGTATTTCCTTTATTGATTTTGTTATAACAAATACGAAGATAACATTATGTTATACAGCATCCAGTGCCAATTCCCTACTATCTTCTCTATAACTTGATATTTTACGTATTGTTTCTGTGTTATTCTGGGATCTTTTGTCTTAAAAATAAAATTAAAAAAAAGAAATAGAAAAAAAAAAGAAATAGAGATGTAACCTGTTCTGCAGGCTAATTTTGTCCTAAGGCAGTTTCTCTCTCCCTCTCCCTCACCCCCGCCCCTTTCCATCCTACTCCTGTTGAGGGTCTTGCTATTTCACTCAGGCTGACCTTCAGCTCACTAGGCAGCTCCGGGCTGGCCTCACACTTGTTAGCAATCTTCCTGCCTCAGCCTCCCTAGTGCTAGGACTATAGGCATGTACCACCACACCCAGCCTGAGGGAGTATATTTTTAATTGGAGATTGAGATCTAGCCTTCCTCCAATTCCATCTTTGCAGCTGAGATTATATAAAGTTCAGGAATATCTTGACTTATATTTCTTTTCATAAACTTTTTCTTCTATAAACTTTTCTTGACAGAGCTAAAATTCCTAGCTATACCACTATCCTCTTTCCATAGGGCAAAAACCTTGTCGTATAAAATTGTCTACTACCAAAAATATATCTTTTTTAGACAGGTTTCACCATGCAGTTCAGGCTGACCTTGAACTCACTTTGTAGGCTAGCCTGGCCTAGAACTCACAGCAGTTCTCCTCCCTGAGCCTCCTGAGTACCACAAAATATATCTTTATGCCTGTAACCTTCTTCATATTTCTTCTTATATCCTATTTACTATTTTCTTTCTGTAACAAGGCTAGTATCTGCTTAGATTTTTAAATGTCCCCAGTACACTTTGAGTGAGGCTATAGATGTCCACACTCCAGTTATGACTGGCTGCCCAACAGATCTCCAAGTGGCCTTTAGTGGTATCCATATCTTAGCCCAGTGAGAAAGTAGCAGAAGAGCAAGTTAACCCTGAATTGTGGTTTAAGAACTATATCAATGCACAAGAAATATTTTAAACATACCAATTAAATAAAAAATACAAAGTCAACTTGGAATCCAAAAGTAAACTGTCTTACTTTTCTCTCCTTGCTGAGACAGAATACCTGACATCCAAAGTTAATGGAGGAAAGGTTTATTTAGTTTGCAGTTTGTGGAGGTTTCAGTCCATACTCGGCTGGCTCTAAGGCATAGTGGCACATGGCAGAGGGCAACAGCCTAGTATTCATGGAAGCAGAAAAGAGCAAAAACAGCAAGAGCAAAAAGAGAGGAACAAGCTGGGTGTGGTGGCACATGCCTCTAATCCCAGCACTCTGGAGGCTAAGGCAGGAGGATTGTTGTGAGTTCGAGACCAGCCTGGGCTACAAAGTGAGCTCAAGGGCAACCTGAGCTGCAGAGCAAGACCCTGTCTCAAAAAGACAAAAAATAAAATAAAAGCACCAGTTTGGCTGGACATGGTGGCACATGCCATTAACCCCAGCACTGGGGGAGCTGAGGCAGGAGGATCACTGCAAGCTCAAGGACAGCCTGGACTACAATAGTGAGTTCCAGGCCAACCTGAACTACACAAAGAAACTCTGCCTCAATAAATAAATGCACTAGTTTATCTTACATCTGGGAGGGTAGGTGAGCAATTCAACAGGTGGGAGTGGAGTGACAGGAAGACTATGACTCAACAGGGGGACAAAGACTAACAGGCAAGATTTCCAATGTAAGCAACAAGGGTACATTTAGGGTGCAGAAAAAGATTGTGTGACAAAGATGTTTTATACTTTGGTTGCACAAACATAAACAATAAACCTAGCACATACATGGAACTGGCCTTGCAGCACTTAAAATGCTCCATCCCCATAACTCAATTATCCTTTTATGAGTCTTTGAAACGGCAGATGCTCCAATAGATTTTAATTATCTGACCCATGTCTGCAAATTTACAACCAGAAAATTCAGACAAGACAAGAAGACACTATACAGGGTCTTTCTTACCTTCTGGTTGTATAACAGCTTTCTTACCTCCTGGCTCAGCTTGCCAAGCAAAGGAGTCAGGATAGAGAGAAGCAATTTGTTCTAACACCTGCAGGGAGTTAAAGGAATGGTATGTCCAAGAACCATTGGCCACAGAGAGCCAAGAGCCCCAAGGGCAGAGATCACTCCCCTGCTAGTGGAAAAATCAAATCAGAAAGGAAAACTGAGGCAATTAGGCTAACATTCCCTCTACTCCTGTTAGAGGGGGATCAGCTTAGTTCACATCAGTAAAACCTGTCACCAAAGACTTCAAGATCGGCAACCGTGCTAATCACCTCTAACTTGTCAGGGGGTCCTCAGATAGTTTCAAGCAGAATGCGGTTGGAGACCACTACGAAGGGGCTCTGAGCAGGCTTTAATATTAACCAATTAGCTTTTCACATTTACTTGGGAGTTGTCTGAAGCTTAGGCACCTTGTCTGCAGATTGGCAGCTGATTCATAGTAAATAAACCTCTATGAGTCACTGGTCACTGCTGAGGTCTGTATTGGACTGTGACACTGTGATGCCTGAAGTACGAGGTGACCACAGCTGAGGATGTCTGGCTCCTACTTGTATTATATTTAAGGAAACTATGGCTGCAGCCCTGCTGTGAAGGCCTTGCTGGTGATAACATAGCTCTCCTAAATTAACGTAATAATACTTGGAGGAGTCCTTGAAAGGATTCCCAAGTCCAGCCCAGATTTCTGCTCAGATACCTGCATTTTCTTCAGTATTCCCCCTCCCTTATTTGAAAACCCTAATAAAAAACTGGCAACCAAGAAAAGTCTTTGGCTAATTCAGAGAATATAGAAGCTGGAAAGGAACTAGTCCCTCCTGGAAGCCCTGAAATCATATTCCATTGTCTCATTTTTTATTTATGCCTTCATCCGTCCTCTCACTTGGGAGATTGCGGGTCTGATCAGCCTGCAATAATTGAGGGTTATTTAACCCGGTCTTCGATAGAATGCCACACAGTGAAAGCAAAATGTGCGGGAAAGTACAGACCTTACTTGCTTCCTCTTGGAATCCTGGGCAAGCCCCTAAATATGTTACCAGAACACTGGGGTTGTGTCCCATGATGATGAAGAATGAAATGGAGGATGAGGAGATAGAACGCAAGCAAATTTATTTAAGAAAGTAAAAGGTACAAAGACCAGGACATAAAGCCCCTGCTGGGCAGGAGGGTGCTCTGAGTAGGACACCCATGAGGGTTCTTATCTAGGCTTGGCTTGTTTGCTTGGTTTTTGAGACAGGGTCTCATTATGTAGCCTTGAACTCAATATGTAGTACAGGTTGACCTGAACGGATGGCAATCCTCCTGCCTCACCCTAAGTGCTGGGATTACAGGCATGAAGTATCACATGGGTTTATCTAGGGGCTTTTAAGGGATTTCGAAGTGAATTTCAGCCATCATGGAAGCAACATAATCTCTACCCTAAAGGAGCCTCCTTTGTTTTTCTTTGTTTAATCTATGCAGTGTTCATCTGGGTCCAGGCAAGGCCAATGTGACCCTGAGCCAGTGGCCTGCCTGATCATATTCTGGAGAGGTTCCCCACAGCTGAAGTATATCTGGCAAATGTTTTTTGTAAGATCTCTGGATTTTTTTTTTTTTTTTTTTGAGAGAGTACAGCCTGCTATGTAGTCCAGGCTTTTCTTGAACTAAGAAACCCAGACTGGCCTTGATCTTGCTGTGATCCTCCTGCTTCAGCCTCCCAAGGGCTGGGATTACAGGGATGCACCACTACACCTGGCAAGATCTCTGGAATCTTGATTTCCATGTCGCTAATTCTAGTTACAAACAGACAAGCCTAAGTGACTCTGCCTCTCTCATGCTTCTTCAGAAAGTCTATCTCATTGCCTTGGGACTTTTTTCCTTCCCAGAAATTAATGTATGGTTATTTGCTTATTGATATTCATGTGTGGCAGGAAAGGAGCAGTTGTTATTGATTTATCCAGTTTTTATTATATGACCAACTTCACTTTAAGCTTTTTACAGGCTATCCATTCCTTTAATTTTCACAACCCGTAATGTAGGTATTATCAGGATTCCAATTTTATAAAGTACCTGTGGCTTACAAAGATGAAGTAGCTTTATTTGCAAAAACATCTCAACTTGCAAACTCTGGGAAGAAATACTGCAGACATTGTATTTAGCTATATACAGTCCAACAATAGCTCTCTAGGTACTCTCGGGTTGTACCCTTCACCTAACGAATCTGAAACTTCAGTTTAACAGGATTCCCAACAACGTTTCAGAAGCACCAAGGAAGGACAGGTCAAATTCCTGTCTGATCAGTAATTAAGAGCACACTCCTCTCCCTGGCTCACTCCTACACTCCACAGGCCAGGAAGCCAATCACACAACAACGGAGTCAAAAGATTTTCCTTCTGTTGTTAGCCTGCCAAACATAAATCTTTCTGATTTTACGGCCTCAAATGTATTTATTTTTTGACACAGGGTCTCCCCATGTAGTTAGGATAGCGTCGAACTCACTGTGGAGCTCAGGCTGGCCTGAATTTGCCAGATCTTCCCGCTTCAGTTTCCCAACTGTTGGCTGGGATTACGGGTGTGCGCCACCACACCAGGCAGCCCTAACCTCATTTTACCCCACATCCTTTTAGTTCTCCCTCACTAAAACAGTCATGAACATCGATCCATACTCAGGAAGCGCAGAGCTTTGGAAAGAAATAAAAAGCCCTTGCCCGTAACAAGACTTGCCTTCTGCCCTTAAGACAAATGGCGCCAACATCACGCGTTTCCGGCCGAGGAGCCTAACAGGATAGGAGAGGGCCAGGGACCGGAAGCCACCGCCTTTTGCCCCTCCTCCTGCCTGGAGTTCCGCCTCTCTGGAGGATGAGGGCCGCTGAGGGCTGTGGCTGAGTTTGGGTTGCCGGGTCTGAGCTGGGAAAGTGTGAGTACGCGCTACCTCGACCGTTGGCCTGTTTGCGACGCTCGGGGTGACCTTCGAGCGGCCAGGGACGGGGGGCGGAGAGCTGTGCTCCGGGCGCTCTGTGACGGGGCGCTGCCGCCGCCCCGCCGCCGCCGCGGTCCTGCGGGAAAGGAGTGAGCGACTCCGCGGGCCCGCGGGTCCCCGAGGCCGGGCCGGGTGGGCGGGGGTTCGGGCCGCGGCCGCGCGGGGCGGGGGCGGGTCCCCTTGGCGGCGTGTTGCGCGTGGATGTGCCCGGCCCTTCCTCAGGTAGGTGTCTCTGCCCCGCCGGCCCGCGCCCCGTTTCCGGACGCAGCGCCTCGCGCGGTCCCTTCTGGTCCTCCGAGTGGGTCCCCGGTGGCCGCTGCGCTCCCTTCCACGCGCCCCCCGGGGTTACGCTGGGCTATGAGTATCTTTGGTCTCCCCGTAACAAGCCTCCGGAGAACGAAAAAAAACTGTTTTAAACTTAATTCCATGGAAGTTTTGGATACTTTGGCCGGAAGCATTAATGCTCCCTTTAAGGCTTGCCTCATTGGTTGTGATGAAAGCCATTTCCAAACCCGCAGTACTGCACGGTGGTTTTGAGATTTTATTTCCTCCCTCTTCTCCACTCTTCCAGAGCTCCAAGTTGGGAAACTTCATAACTTGGCTGTTACTATGCGCTTGGCTTCCTCTCCCTAACCCGGTTCCCTTGATGTGTGCCGGAGTCGCACGCAGTTGGAGTGTAGCCACGCTTAGTTTCTTCTTCACCAAAGGCAAAGAGTTTGGCAAAATTTAGGCTTTGGTTTCTGATGAAAACAGTATCTCCTGGAAAAACCATTGCCTAAAAATATTTTGGTAGTTTTATCACCGTGGGCAGTTAAGGAGCGACGGAAAGTTCCCTTAACTGTCTGTATTCACTTTAATTCGTACTTTCCTTTTCCTTTGGGGGGAGGGGCACTGGGGATTGAGTGCAGGCTGCGCGAGAGCTCAACGACTGAGCTGCGTTTCCAGCCCTTTGAAAAATGTGTGTTTTGAGACCGCCGGACTAAGTTGCACAGGCTGTCCTTGAACTCCTAGCCTTAAGCAACAGCCCTTCCCCACAACCCGTGCACCACCTTGTGGGCTAACGACTGCTTTTCTCACTCTGTTTTCTGTCCCAGAGGCGTGATGGCAGACTCCGCTTCTCCACTGAAGCACTTTGTGCTCGCTAAGAAAGCAATTACTACGGTCTTTGGCCAGTTGCTAGAATTTGTTACTGAAGTGTCACATTTCATTGAAGGTTTGTTTCTCTTAAATTCGCAAAATGATTATTGTTGGAAGTACATAAAGGTGGTTTTTTTCCGCATTAGGTATGGAACTCACATATAGGACCTTGTGTTGTGTACTGTAGGGGGTTCCATAACAAAGTCCATTCTTGCCTTCTGGAGGAGGGTTAAATGTGTAATAATTAAGAAATAATCGCTTTTAAGCACTTTACTGTATCGGTGACTGTCATTGTTATTTTTCTCATTGCTGAGATAATACTCGGCATCCAAAATTAAAGGAGGAAAAGTTTATTGTAGCACAGTTTGTACAGGGTTCAGCCCGTAATCAGCTGGTTCCAAGGTAGGGTGGCGAGGCGGAAGGCTATCACAGAAGAGTTGGTAGTGCTGCAGGCAGAAGGCAGCAGAGCAGTGAAGCAGGTGACCACAGCAGCCCTCTCTCTGTCCCTCGTAGTCATGCTACATACTCTTAGGGGCCGGTACACTCACAGCCAGGCTGGGCCTTTCTGTTGTCCATAGCACACCCTAGATTCAGCCGCCTCTGAAAAGCCCCATCCTTAAGCGCTTGAGGCTTTGGAGGGGTCTAGACACAAGCCACGAGGCTTTTTTACTTCTCAAATCACCGTGAGATAGGTTGTAATCACTCACTTTAAAGATTAAGGAACCAAGGCACAACAGATAAAACGCTTGCCTAACATCATGTATCTACTAAGTGCTCAGATGAAAATTCAGGTAGTCCACTGTTAGCTGTGGCCTTTGTACCTGTCTCCTCAATTTGGCAGTTAAACCAAGAATTCGAGCTTACCTCTTCCTGTCAAGTGAGGGAAACAGGGAAAACAAGCCTTAAAATGTTGTTGGCGTGGCTTGGTGTTGCGGGCCTGTAATATTGGCACTTCAGAAGCCGAGGCAGGAGAATTGCACTCCAGTTCAGTACCAGCCTGAACTACATAATGAGATCCTGTCTCAAAAAGAAAGGTTGTGTAACTAGTTGTTCAAACAAAGGTGATGAGGAATATCTTATCAGGATGTATTAATTTGGAGATAACTATTGGCATTCTGAGATTGTGATTAAGTTCATATACTCTAGCATTTTTTTTCCTTGTTTCTCTAATCTTCCCTTAGCAGGTTTTGAGCTCCTCAGGGCTGCAGCCCTATCTTAGTTTGTTTTTAGTATCTAATTCAACACATTGCAGCTGGGCATGGTGGCACATGCTTGTAATTCCTGCATTTGGGAGGCGGGAGGGTTGTCATGAGCTTGAGGTCAGCCTGTATTATACAGCAAGACCCTGTCTCGAAAAAAAGAAAAAAGAACAAATTTTAAGTTTTGTTGAGTGAGATTTAAAACAATTACTGGCATAGAATCAAGTGTGTGTGCCGCTGGGGCCTTTGCTGTGAGCTGTGCCCCCAGCCCCCTTTTATTTTTATTTATTTTTCATTTTTAAAAATTTCTGTTGGAATAGGTAAAAAGATGTATTTTTATACAATGGAGTATTACTCAGCTATAAAAAAAAATAAACTTGAGGCTTTTGTAGGTAAATGGATGCCATTAGAGACTATACTCCTAAGTGAAATAAATCAGACCCACATGTGTAAACATGGTATTGTCTCTCTAGTGTAAGAACCTGAAAGAGTAAATGAAACACAAAAGGTACAATAGATATTGTGAAAGGGAAAGCAATGGCCCTTTTTATGTTGAGCTGAGGTCTTGCTGAGTTGTCTAGGCTAGGTGTAAGCTTGGCAGTCCTCTTGCCTCTCAGCCTTCCAGAGTGCCAGGATTACAAGCATGCACTACCATTTCCAGCTTGGTATAGTATCTTTGTATCCAATTTGGAAAGAAATTGATGTGGCACAATGACTTTCCCCCCCATTTTTAAAAACATCTTATTTAATGTGCTAATGAAAATGACTCTGTAATCCTTTCCACTGTTACTGGAATCTTCTGGCTATGCCAAGATGTTACCAGGTAGCTCCTTCCCAAAGTGGCTCACCAGTTTCTGGGTTGCTTGTCTCTCTTCTGGAGTTGGATTCTAGATTCTTATCTTGAATAAAGAATTGAATCAAATGAGCAAAACGCAGTGGCAAAATCTGTTTGAGAAAGTGAAGAGTGAAGGAGAAACTGGTTCTGCAGGGTGAGATGGCCTGAGTAAAAGGCGAAAAAGCAAGATAAGAGAACCTGCCAGAGAAGCAAGGTGGGTTACTGTGAGGAGAGCCACAGTAGTCTTTTTTTTTTTTGTCTCTCTTTTTTGAGACAGGGTCTCACTTTGCAGTTTTGGGTATCTCTGAATTCATTATATAGCCCTGGCTGGCCTGGAACATGGGTGATCCTCCTGCCTCAGCCTCCAGAGTGCTGAGATTACAGTTGTGTGCTATCACACCTGGCACAATGACTTTTGAAAAGTATTTTTTTCTAAAGTTTAAATGAACATGAAGTTAAACGTAACATCTGTGTATTGAGCCTGTTACAGATTAAGTGTAGCCTAGGAATGAGTAAAAAGGCAATTTTAGAATCAAAATTCAATTTTACTGGTTGTAGAACCTCAGGAAAAAATGTTCCCAAAAAGAGACAAATTAAAAAAAAAAACAGGTAAATTAAAAGAGAGAGAGAGACAAATCAAGTTGAGTAGGATAGTACAGGCCTATAATCTCAGAACTCTGGAAGGCTGAGGCAGGAGGATCAAAGTCCAGCCTGGGCAACTTAGCAGTATAGTGAGAATCTTGTCTCAAAAAATAAGGGTGGGAATGTGTGAAGGCTGTGGGTCAATCCCCAGTAACTGTGCCTCCACGCATAACAAAGACAACAAAATAAACCAGGAAAAAGAAAAGGCAAGAATAAAATGAAACCAAAAGTGAGTATAGTCATACTTAGCCATTCTTTGTTAGCTTAACTTCAGTTAGTGTAGTTTCTGTTAGCTTAACTGTAAGTGGCAGTGTTTGTCTCTAAGATCATTGAAATAGCCAGGTGAGCCTGTGTCTTTACCTTCAAAAAGAGGTGGTAAGAATGTAAATGCCAGTTAATCTCCTGTTCCTGAAAGAAAACAAAGGGTTTTTCTACTTTTCAAACCCAGGCTGTGTAGGTCAATGTGTTATTAACTCTTCTGGACATTGCAGTGGGAGATGCGCTCCTTATTCCCAGATGTTACAAGCATTTTTGGATTTCATGTGGCATGTTACGGGAACAAAGACAAAATATATGCAATTTTAGGTATTGCACTGTGTTAATATTTATGTTACTTTTTCTAATATTTCAATTTTACAGCAACACATAGGAATCCAGAATTTGACCGAATAGCCACCGAGGAGGATCTGCTGGAAATCCAGGGGTATAAGAACAAGCTTTCTGTGATTGGTGAGGTGCTTTCTCGGAGACACATGAAAGTTGCATTTTTTGGCAGGTGATCCTTCATTATTTCTTCTAAGATTAGTTTCCAGAAATCAGCATTTTTTGTGGTCACATCCTCATGTTTTTCTGGTGTTTCAACAAGTTGTATTTCTCCCACAGTTGTTTATACCTGTGCTAGCTGTTGGAGCTCTTAGTATGTAAGATAATTCATCTTAGTGCCTGGTATACAATGAAACTTTAAGATCAGTAATGTTTTTACGGCTAATTATAAGAGTGGGAGTACAGAAATGATGAGCATAATTTGTAACTTTTTAAATTTACATCGATTATCAAGTAAGACTTCCAGAAGGGCTTTGAACTCTGATTGCCGGAGAGCGAGTAGGAAGCTCCGTAACAGATTGATCTCGCCACAACTTATACATGCATTTGACAGCCAGTCCTGGGGGTGAGGATGTAGCTCTGTGACACCACTTGCTTGGCATCCTCAGGGCCCGGAGCTGATCCAGCACCACAAAGATAAATGTCAGCTGTTAACTGCTGTGTAGTCTACACTCACAGATACTAGTGTTCTGGAGTGCCCGTGTCTCCTTCCAGAGGTAGTTTTTAGGTTTGTTCTGTCCTGAGCAAAGAACTGGCCAAGATAAGCACAAACCTTAGCAAAGTTTTATTTATTCGTTTATTTTTAATACCCAGAATTGAACTCAGGACCTTGTGCTTGCCAGGCAGGTCCTGTACCGTTGATCTACATCCCTGGCCCCACAAAGTTTTATTAAAGATAGGGAAAGAAACAGGCTCTGAAGAGTGAGTTTGGGCCAAGTAAAAGTAAAAATGTACCCCACAGTGTGAGGGCAGCCACCAAGCAAGAGAGAATGCAGTGGCCAAACTCAGTGTGGACATCCTTTGTTTCCTCCAGTCTTCAGGCTGACGTCAGGTCTCGGCCATCCTGTCAGAAGCCTGGAGCTCTCACGAGAAGTCTCAAGTGCAGGGCTTTGAGAGCTATTCTGGCCTGTGTTGTGGGATTTTATCATTAAGAGGTGACAGCTGCTTCCCCACCCAGCCTTGCCACACCCTAATGCTGTCTCACTAGGGATGTAAAGATCAAGGACTAGCCCCATATGCTCAGAAATCAGATACCATTGTTACTGTTCTTTTTGGGTTTTTTTTTTTTTTTGTATTTTTGAGACAGGGTCTCCTGTGAATTTCAGAGTGGCCTTGAACTCACTTTGTAGCCTGGCCTGGCTGTAGCCTCCTGAGTGCTGGGATTATAGGCCACCACCATCATGGTTTACATCAGTAGAAATGTTATTTATTTGTTCACTTGCCATACTGGGGATTGAACCTAGGACCTTCATATGGTACAACATCTCCAACCCCAACCCTTTTTATTCTTTATTTTGGGATAAGGTCTTCCTAAGTCACTGAGTTGCCCACACTGTGCTCAGACTTGGGCTTCTCTTGCCTTAGCCTCCTGGAGTGCTGGAATCACAAGTATGCACCGCTACTGCCAGCCAGAAGCATTACTAAACCTAAGCTATTTCCCATTTTAGAGCTTTCTTTGCACTTAAAATTTTCTGTGTCTTTATGTCATTTTTACATCTCATTTCAAATATCAGTACTTCAGAAGCCTTCCCTAACAACTGTAAAGGGGTCCTTAACTATTTGTTCTCTCTTTTTAAATTTTTATTAACTTTTTTGAGATGAGGTCTTGCTATGCAGTTCGGGCTAGCCTTGAAATCAGCCCAGGCTGGCTTTGCACTCAGCAGTTCTGCTCAGCCTCCTGAGTGCGGGATCATAGGGGTGCACCACCCTGGCCTACTGGCTCCTTATTTATAGGCTCAGTTTAACAATCTTTTCCAACTCTACAGTGGTGCAGTAGTAATCCACACTCAGCTCTAACCATGTTTTGAATTTTAATCTTTTCTTGGGCTAGAAGCACATAGTAAATACTTCCTTGAGGTGCTAAACAGCAACCCACATCTCCCACTTAGCCACAGGATTACAAGGTGAACAGCCACTACTCCAGCAGTGGTGGCAAACCTATGGGACATGTGCCACAGCGGCTTGTATCATTGAAAGTTCTATAAGGTTCCCCATCAGTGCTCTATCGTGTACTTACTGTGTTGGGTAGGTTAGATACAGTAAATGCATGAATGTATTATGGGCTTATCAGAATGTAACCCCATCATAAGTTGAAGGGCATTTGTGTTAGCTTTGGACGTGAAAAGGGACCAAAAGCCCATTCCTTGAAAAGGTCCATAAATGGAAAGGGAGGAAGAGAGAGAGGTAGACTATGGTGTGTATAGGTTGTTGAACTTAAGGTTATTAGGGAATAGTGCTAAGAGGATAGAGAAGTAGGTAGGTACTATAGACAGCTAAGTTTTTTTTTTCCGTACTGGGAATTGAACTCAGGACCTTGCACTTGCCAGGCAGGCGCTGGTGCTGCTGAGCCATGTCCTGGCCCATAGACATAAATTATACAGCAAGGAATATGCAGTCGGAGAGCAATTGGGCCCTCAGGGAAGGCAGCACGAAAAATAAAGATGTCAGCATTGTGGCTGGAGGTGAATCTGAAAACGGCCATGCCCAGGATAGAAAAGCAATAGCCAGGCCTCCATGCTTTGCTAGAGATAAGCAGCAGCTTAAGATTATACTGTAATTAGCACCATGTGGTCCAGGCTGTGGAACCCAGATAGGCATTAGACTCACGGGTAACCAGAACATCTGGACCCATACCCACTTTCCATTCCAAAAACACCTCTGTTCTTTCTCTCTCTCTTTTTTTTTTTTTTTTTTTTTTTGGTACTGAGAATCAAACTCAGGACCTTGTGCTTGCCAGGCAGGTACTTGTGCCACTGAACTATATCCCCGGCCCTGTTCTTTCCCTGTACTCTTGCTGTGTCACCTGATTCCCTATAGGTTGATGGTAGTTTGACCCATATTGTGACTTGGCTGTTTAAATTACCTATGATAAAGAGTCTCTGGTACCCACTTGGGACCTGTCCCAGAAATCCAGGGGCTATTTTTCTCCTTGTTTCTAATAAAACTCTTTCAACTTCCTCCTTTGCTTCCTGACTTCATTCCTTGATGTGAGACCATGAACTTGGCATGTTTGACATCTCACGGGTGAGAAAGGATATTTTTCCATATTACTGGACCCAGATTATTAAGGACTCTATGTCATGGCAAGGAGTGTGCATTTTTTATATACTATCAAGAGGATTTGGTATTCCAACTTTGGGTACGGTGGAGGATAGATTGAGTGGAGCAGAGGAGGTAGAAGGCAGCTGCAGTAATCTAGGCGAGAGATGTAAGGGTCTAGTTTGTGAGATTGGAGAGGCGGTCTTGATGAGATACAGAAAAAGTACATTAGGCTAGCTGGTGATTGATTATCTCAGGAAGGTAAGAGAAGAGTAAAAAATTAGTTGGTTGTCTGAATGCCCTTTATTGAGATGGGTTTGTGGAAACAAGGGAGACTAGTTTGGTTTCAGGTAATTTAGACGTTCATCTGTGGTACTTACTAGGCATTCAACCAGACCTATCCAGAGGTGGTTGCATGTTTGAGAGTGGGACTATAGAGAATTGTAGGAAATGTAAGACTCATTAGTTTAAGTCTCATTAGTTTGAGAGCCAGGAATTGATGAGATGAAGAAAAAGTGTATCTTAAAAAGAAAAACATGGACAAGATTGGGGAGAAGAAGAACCACCCTCCATGGAATAGTGATGACGGACAGATAAAAGAAAAACTACAAAAGACTGCTACAAGATAAACGGAAATATATTTGGTCTTTTTTCCCTGTTCTTTGTACAGAGTTCCTAAAACCTTTGGAATTTCTTGAGTAATAGGAATAGCTTTTGTTATTTGTTTGTATTTATTTTTGTTTGTGAGTGAAGGATTCACTGTAGTTTAGGCTGGATTTGAAGTCACTGTGTAGCCCAAAGTGGCCTCAAATGTGTGGCCTCTGAGTGCTGCATTTACAGGCATGTGTGAGCACACCCAGCTGAGGATTAAGATTGATTTTACTCCATTTTTAAAATTTTTTTAGATGAGGTCTCCCTGTGTAGATCAGGCTGACCTCACACTTGCAGTTACCCTCCTGCCTCAGCCTCCCCAGTGCTGGGATTACAGGTGTGCACCACCATGCCTGGCTTCGAGATTAAACTTTACAAAATCTCTTGAGCAACAAAGTTGATAAATTTCCAGGCTTTAGAACACGTCAGGGCAGGAAGGGCAGCATGTTCAGAGAGGGCACTGATACTCGACACGCCACCCATCTCTTCATCTGGCTGTTTGTCTGTGCCATGGTGATAGCCTTTTAATAAACCAGTAAACATAGGTGTTTCCTTGAGTTCCATGAGCTGGCCTAGCTATTTGACTATTTAGTCAAACCCAAGAAGAGGGGTTTTGTTTTGTGGACCCGTGATACACACTTGGTTAGTCAGAAGCACAGGTCATAATGTGAGACTTTCTTTGGCCTCCTTGCACAACTTAGTCCATGTTCTATAGTTTCTGACACTGTCTTCAGGTAGTTGTTGTCAGAAGTTAGTTGAATTCACAGACGGACCGTTGGTATGAGCTATAGAGTGGCTTGGTTTGTGTGGGGATATCCTCATTCATTTGGTCACAGAAGTATTCTGTGCTTCCTCTGAGGGTAGAGAGCCTACCTGCCCCAAACAGTGGGTTTTGGGGTTTTTTTTTTTTTTTTGGTCTTTTTGAGACAGGGTTTTGCAATGCAGTTCAGGCAGGCCTTGAGCTCACTTTGTACCCCAGGCTGGTCTTGAACTCACAGTGATCCTCCTGCCTCAGCCTCCTGACTGCTGGGATTACAGGCTTGTGCCACTCCATGCCCAGCAGGTTTTTTTTTTTTATTTGAGATCACAGGCTGACAGTGTTTCTCAAGTTTTGTATGCATAAAAATTACTCTGGCAGCACCTTCAGAGTCTGATTCTATAGGTTCATAGTGTATCCTTGAGAAGTCTTCATCATTAATGGGCTCCAGATGATCCTTATGAGGGGTGGGGAAACCCAAAGTACTCTTGAGGATCACTGCATGCAGCAGGGCTTCACGCAGTGAAGAGAACAACTATTAAGTGAGCTCGTAGGTGTCCTTGTAAGATGTGATACAGTGGCAGTAGAAGCCATGAGGAGTTCCATGAGTTTGAGGTCACTTGGGCTACATCACTGTTGAAATAATTAAGGTAAGATAGTTCCCTGGAGAGGAGGTTGGGAATGACATCCAGAGAACAAGTGAAAGGATGACCCTCAGATCAGGAGAAAGAGGTGAAGCATGCATAGTGAAGGTAGGATGCTTTTTGCTGTAAAGCCAAAGACTCTGAACCGCTTCTTTCATTTGAGTGGACTGAAAGCAAGCTCCTGAAGAGGATATGAAGTGTTCTTGGGGTTTAATGTCATCAAAAGTTACTATTATCCAGGACTTAGCAAGTTAGCCATTATATTATGTTCATTGATGCTGTCAGTCAAGAATTTAGACAGAGTATGGAGGGGACATCTTTTCTCTGCTTCATAATATCTGGAGCTTCATGAGGGTTGGAAGCCTCAGCAACTGAACCTAGGGTTGGAGTCATCTGAAATCTTCACTCACATGTCCGGAACTTCGCTCACCTGGCCGGAACAACTGGAAGAGTAGGTCTGGCAGCTGGAGCACCTAGGCAGACCTCTGTTCAGCTTGACTTCCTCGTAGCCCAGCAGATTTGGGATAATTGGACTTCCCACATAGCATGTCTCCAAGTGCGCGTGACCCAGTAAATAGGACAGAAGTGTCATTGCCTTTTATCTCTAGTCCTGGAAGTCACCCGGTGTCACTTCTGACGTATTTGTTGAAGCAGTCACAAACTAGCCCAGATATAAAAAGGTGGGACGTGAGACCCATGTTGTGATGAGAGAGATGTCAACATTGTGACCTGCATATAATTTCAAATTGCTACAAGAAGCAAGAAACAAAAATTAAATACAGCTTTATGGGAAAGGGTGTACTTAGTTTTCTGGTACTTTAATTTTTCTAAATGTACATTGCTAATATTTAAGGTTTTCAGGCTTTTATAAAAAATTAATGGAATATTAATGAAGTGAAGGTGAAAGAACAAATATTTTACTGGTACATTTTAAAAATGATTTTTGAATTTTCTTCAGGACAAGCAGTGGAAAGAGCTCTGTTATCAATGCAATGTTGTGGGATAAAGTTCTCCCGAGTGGAATTGGCCATACGACCAACTGCTTCCTAAGTGTTGCAGGCACTGATGGAGATAAAGCCTATCTGATGACAGAAGGATCGGATGAGAAAAAGAGCGTGAAGGTGTGATACTTAATTGTTTCAGCATAATGCACATGAAACCATGTCCTTGTAGTTTTCTACTGCATAAGGTGTTTACATTGCTGGAGATGGAAGAATTGTTAATATTTCTTTTCATAACTTTTAAAGCCATCACTAACATTTTGAGTTCTTTTCCCTCTTTTTTTTCCTTCAGAGCTAAATTACTGGGAGACTAAAACCTGTCCTTAATCTTTTGCAGTGTTGGTGGTGGTTGAACAGGGTTTCTTGCATGATGATAGCAGTCAGTCTACTACTGGGCTACACTCACTCCCCTGCTTATTACCTTTAAATATCTGTAGAATTAAGTTTTCTTAAACCTTTTAGTAAGGACAGTATTACTAAAGTGTAGTGTTGCTATTTAATCTCAGATTTGTATGGGATTTTTTGTTGTTGTTGTTTTTGTTTTGTTTTTTGAAACAGGGTCTTACTGTGGTAGTTTAGGGTGGACTTGAACTCACTGTGTAGCCCAGGCTGACCTCAAATGCATGGTGATCCTCCTGCCTCAGCCTCCTGAGTAGTAGGATTATAGGCAGGTGCTACCACACCTTACCTTTTTTTTTTACTTTGCTTTAAGAAATAGATCCTGGAACCTATTTTTGATGCCTGTTTTTTTTTTTTACCTCAGAAGTTACTAAGCATCTTCATGAATAAATATTGTAGACTTACCAGATAAGTGCAAATGGCAGTTTCCTACTTTTTATTTTTTGTCTTTTTGAGACGGGGTCTGGCTGTGCAGTTCAGGCTGGCCTTGAGCTCACTTTGTAGCCCAGGCTGACCTCGAACTCACAACAATCTTCCTCCCTCAGCCTCCCAAGTGCTGGAATTATAGGCGTGCGCCACCATGTCTGGCTCTTTTGTTTTTTTTTTGAGGGAATGTTGGTGATCCAACCCAGAGCCTGCATATGATAGGCAAGGGGCTCTACCACTGAGCTATATCCCTAGCCCTCTCATAAATTTAACCCATATAATTAAAAGAATCATTATTATTTTATAACTCAAGATTTTTACCAAATCAAAATTCATATAGAGCTAGGTGTGATGGCTCACACCTGTAATCCCAGCACTTGGGAGGCTGAGGCAGGAGGATCCTTGTGAGTTCGAGGCCGGTGTGGGCTACAAAGTGAGCTCAAGGCCAGCCTGAACTGCATAGTGAGACCTTGTCTCAAAGAGACAAAATAATAAACAAAAAATAAAATTCATACTGCCAGTGGCTTTAGAGAATCTCACAAGGAAAATGTGTGATTTAGTTTTGTTTGGTTTTTTGAGACAGGATTTCACTGTGTAGTTGAGGCTGGCTTTCAACTCCTGACAATCTTTTTGCCTCAGTCTCCTGAGTGCTGGGATAACAGGTACACACTCCTGTGTTCAGCTCCGTGTGCTATTTTGGAAATGTCATCTCATTTTCCTGATCTATGCCCTTCAGTGCTTTTCCATTAGTGCCCTTTTCCACCCTTGTCCAGTGACCAGATTTAAATTTCTCTCAGGCAGTGGCCTGCTGTACAGTGTCAGGAGACTTGGAGGCTTTTGTACCTGAACAGTTCATTTAGCAAAAGAGACAGAAGAATAATGCGAACACTTCACTGTTGTAAGCGCTGGTAGTAACTGAGCCCTCACCACAATTTCGTCAGATAGGTGCTTCTCTTGCCCTGATTTTATAGGTGAGGCACCGCAATTTTAGTGTCAGTTTACAAAACTAGGAGTTCACTAAATAAGCAGACATTCCCCACACAAACAGCTAACACTATCACTGCAGAAATTTACCTTGGCTTTGATGAGGCCTACTGAGCACATTTGAGAATAGATGTTTTCCTGTCAAATTTGATTCAGAATCGCAATAGTATTGTAGAAGTACATGTACAGATGCTCTTTTCCTGGTTTTTACTAATTTTATGTAAAACCCTCTATTTAAAACATACATGAAGTATACTGCTCTCCAGATGACTTTCATAAACATGTGTCAGCAGTCATGTTGAGAAATAAAAATACTTTAGGAATTTAAGTGGAAAGAAAAGGCAGACACTGATTTTAAGCAGGTTTGTTTATCACTGTTAAACTTTGATTAAAAGGCAAATAGGTATTGATCTTTTTTATTTTCTCTACTTATGCCTATGGAATTTCTCATTAAAGCTATTTTCATGAGGATGTTTCTTCTAATATTCGTGCTTCCCCTTTATTACTAAAGCAGTGTACATCACATGTGTTTCAGCGGAGCTGGAAAATGCAAATAGGCAGGGGGCTGAGGGACTCAGAACTCGCACTTTACACATTCAGGGTGAACTTCAGGAGTTGCATAGGGAGGGCTCCAATGCTAGAGTGCTGTTTGCTGGTCAGGGCTGGTTTCCACAGCTGTTTACTTCTGTAGGGTGGGGTGAGTAAATTGTTATAAGGAAACTTTTCCTACTTCATAATTTAAAAACTCAGGTTTAAGATTGCTCAGATGGTTTTATTTCAAACTGTTTGAAGTTCTACCTTTGTACACATTTTGTCAAAATGGATGTTGTGGCAAATCATGGTATTTGAAATTGTATTACAAATACAGGGTTTTGTTTTCTTTTTAGACAGTTAATCAGCTGGCACACGCCCTCCATATGGACAAAGACTTGAAAGCTGGTTGTCTTGTGCATGTGTTTTGGCCAAAGGCAAAATGTGCCCTCTTGAGAGATGACCTGGTTCTAGTAGACAGGTAAAATCACTTGGGAGTAGTGGTTTCTCTGGGTGTTGGTTTATTTAATAGAACAATGCTTTTTTGTGTGTCTCTTTTTGAGACAGGATCTCACTATGAAGATCAGGCTGGCCTTGAGCTTACTTTGTAGCTCAGGCTGATCTTATCACAACAATCCTCCTCTCTCAGCCCCTCCTGCCTCAGCCTCCCTAGTGCTAAGATTGTAAGCTTGTGCCGCCACACACAACTAGAACAGTGCTCTTTATTTTAGTGTGTTTTGCATAAAAATTGAAAACATTCAACTACTGCCTTGTTCTCATTTGATGTTAAGGAACAGATAAAGCATTGACTTCTTTTTTTCTTTCATTCAACCCCCGCCCCCCCACCTGCTCACCCCAGTACTGGGGATTGAACCCAGGGACTTTGCCCTAAGCTGCATCCCCAGCCATTTTTAAATTTTGAGACAGGGTCTCACTAACTTGTCCAGGCTGGCCTCAAATTTGTGATGATCCTGCCTTACTCTTCAGAGTTGCTGGGATTACAAGGGTGCACCACTGTACCCGGCCTGATTTTTTTTGTAATTACTTTTTTTTTGGTCTTTTTGAGACAGGGTCTCTCTGTGCAGTTCAGGCTGGCCTTGAGCTTTGTAGCCCAGACTGGTCTTAAACTCTGGTCTTAACGATCCTCCTGCCTCAGCTCTCCCAAGTGCTGGGATTACAGGCGTGCTCCACTTTTGTGATTACATATGTATACACACACACAAACACGTGTATATTTTTTGAGACAAGGTCTAGGTAGTTCTGGTAGTTCAAGTTCTATTGTAATTCTGGTTGGTCTTCAATTCCCAGTGGTCCTCTGTCTCAGCCTCCCATGTGCTGGAATTACAGGCATACTCTTTGACCCCTGCATCCCTGTGATTTTATTTTTAAAAGTTTTATATATATATATATATATATATATATATATATATATATATATATATATATTTGAGATAAGGTTTCACTGTGCAATTCAGGCTGGCTTTAAACTCATTTTGTAGCCCAGGCTGGCCTTGAACTTGCAGCAATCCTCCTGCCTCAGCCTCCTAAGTGCTGAGATCATAGGGATGCACCACCACACCCGACTGCAATTCTTATCACACGTGGTATATTTATGGGCTCCAGAGAATATTTTATTTTTCACTATTTGTGCACTTACATCGCTAACCTATATGGGACATACCTACTTGCACTGTCATTATTGACTATTTTAGCTTATTTGGTTTTAGTTCTCAATACTTACTTTCAGCCTTTGAAGATGTAAAGATTGAAAAAATTGAAATATCACTATCAAAACAACAGGCTGAAGTCTCCTGGGCATCATATAGATGATGAGTAGAAAGTGTGCCTTTTAGGCCTCAAATAATACATAGACGTTTAGGAAAAAATTTATAACCCGCATTTTCTTTCTAAAATTAGTCCAGGCACAGACGTCACAACAGAGCTGGATAGCTGGATTGATAAGTTTTGCCTAGATGCTGATGTCTTCGTTTTGGTTGCAAATTCTGAATCAACACTAATGAACACGGTAGGATTTAGTCATATTACTGTATGTGGGTTACAGGAAATTAACTGGTGTCTATTTCAGCTAAGAGAACTGGGGAAATCCCAATCATGGATTAAGAAGAACCTTTAAAATCAGTAGTGAAAGAAAGTGTGTTCCCATAGGACCAGAATCTTCTGTAGTGATTGCCAGGTTCCTATAGCAGTCTAGACTTGGATGGATTTACAGTGGCATCTTGGTTCATGAACTTAATTCTTTCTACAGTTCTTGTTGCAAGCTCAATTGGTCTTGAGCTGAGTCAAATTCATTGGTTAGGTTCAACGTTGCCCTTATTGGGAAAATTTGATGAGGTTCTCATTGTGTTTACAACCAGAATCTTGGAAAGAATTAAGTTTGTGAACTGAGGTACCATTGTATCTTTGAGTGAATCTTAATGAACATGAGATAAAAAAGGCTGTGATGTTGATGTTTATTTTGAGTAGTTACGAGTCTTGGAGTGGGGAAAGAAAAGGGCGTGGGTAGCAGCATTTTTAGAGACTATTTTAAGTCTCTCTAATAAAGTATAAGCCACTTCTGCTCCCATGCCCTACCATCTGCCAGGCAAAGCTTTTGTGTTTTTAATGCTGTCAACATTGTCCAGCTTTACCATGTACACTCAAGGTTATAGCTAGCCTACCTGTATACACTCAAAACTGCTGTCAAAAAAGATTATTTACCCAGAATATCTAGAGCCAAGTTCATTTCAAATGAACTTTCCATAGTTTAGATATCTGATATTCCAAAACTGTGACATGACTTTTAAAAATCCTTACTGAGCAGAAGCACATAAGGGACTGAGCATCATTATAATCTAGGATACTTTAGGATCTTACCAATGGATGTTTACTATTGTCTAAAGAATTTAAAGTTGTACATTAAAATTTCAATTATAAATGTAAATATAAAATACCTTCAAAAGTGAATGTACTTTGGGGTTTTGATGTTTTTCAGGAGAAGCATTTTTTTCACAAGGTGAATGAACGGCTTTCCAAACCTAATATTTTCATTCTGAATAATCGCTGGGATGCCTCTGCATCAGAGCCAGAATATATGGAAGATGTAAGTTATTTTTGTCTTCAAGTTTTGAAATACAATCATATGTATTGTTTTCTGAGATAAATAGTGTACTTTAGAAAAGAGAAAATCATAAGAAGCTTACTGAAGCTTATTTGTGAAGGGAAGATGATTATAAATGTGATGTAGATTTGATTTCTCTCCCTCTCTTCCCCCTCCCCTTCCTCCACCTCCTTCTGCCTCCTCCTCCTCCCTCTCCCTCTCCCTCTCCCTTTTTCCTTTTCCCTTTTCCCTCTCTTGAAAGCATCATGCTAAGTAGCTCAGGTTGGACACAAACCTGTGACCTTCCAGCCTCAGCTTCCCAAATGTTGGTATAATAGGTTTACACCATGATGCCTGGCATGAAATAGGTTTGTGATGGGAACCAAAGTAGTAAGCTACTTTGAAAGAAAATTGTCTTTTATGTAAAAGTGCTATCTAAACATTTCAGAATTTAAAACTTCTTTTTTGTTTAACTTTTTGTTGATGTATGATATACATGATGGAAAAATGCATACATAAACAATACGTGTTCAGCTCAGTGGAGTGTGCAAGTGTAACACACTTAATGTCAGGGCTGGGGTAAAACCCAGAACATTCCCACTAACATGGAACTGCCCTTGTGACTGTCCAGCTTCCCTCCTAGGAGTAACTGCCTCTCATGACCTCTAACACCATAGATTTTTTTTTTTTAATTTTTGAACTTTTTGTACGGGAATCATATAGTAACTGTTCTACAGCTGTCATCTTTTGCTCAACATTGTCATGTGCATCATCTTGTACATAGTTGTAGTCTGTTCTCATTGGCATATCTTTTATCTCTTTTTATATCTGTGAATACTGTATTCATTCTGCTAATGGTAGACATCTGTTATGTTTCCTATACAGTATTTAGCTATTGTGAATAATACTACGGAACATGTGCTTGTATATGGCTTTCTGATGTGCATGTGCAGCATTTTTGTTGGGTAGGTACATACACACTAGTGGGTCTCTGAGGTTTGAGCAATTATGACTCCAGTGCATAACTGGCAGTATCTAAAGATATTTTTGGTGTTAAAACTGGGATAGTGTGGTGCTGGCCTTCACTGGGTACACCTAAAGATACTGTTTCACATTCTGTAACTCAGTGCAACGCCTGAAAGATTTAGTGGACCCAAGTTGTCACTAATGCAGAGATCAGTAGAACATGAGTACTATATGTGTGTAGAACTTCTTAAAAATTGACCTGTCTTACTGGGCATGGTAGTACACTACTGTAATCCCAGCAGCTGGGAGGCTGAGGCAGGGGGTTTGCTGCAAGTTTGAGGCCGGCCTGGGCTACAAGATGAGTTCAAGGCTAGCCTGAATTACATAGTAAAACCTTGTGTCAAAAAGACAGGATAAAGTAAAATAAAATAATAAATTGATAGGTCTTATTTTCAGAATAAAGTGAGAAGACAACAGAATTAGGCTTCAAGAATGTAGCTAAAATCTTTAATGTTTTTGGAGAAAAGAATAAAGCCTGTATCTGAAAGATTATGTGGTAAAATACCCAAGGTGTGTGTGCAGGATTTGAAAATTATCAAAATGGAGCATCTTTAAAAAGAAAGTCCTATGATTTTACCCGCCTCTCCTGTATACTCACCGTTCACAAGCTGTGTGTGTGTAGAAGTTCTGTACTACAGGTGAAAAATTTGTTCAGTTTTGTGGAAGACAGCCCCAAAGTTGTCTAAAAGTGCTTGGTGTATGGTCTTATATTTCAACCAGCACTCGAGGTACTCCGAGTGATTTAAGCCTCAGTAACACTTTTTTAAGTCTGGCATTTGGTGTATAACTATGAAATTCAATTGATTCTCCTTTTTTGATTCTATAATAGTACGAGTTTATTTTAGCAAATTTAGAAAACAAAAGATAAAGAACCCTCTCCTGTTCAAATGTTAGATAATTTACTTTCATTTTCCTCGTTGGTTAGTATAAAGCTAATAACCCTGCTATTATGTATTTTGTAATGACACTCTTTAAATTGGGGTCTTGAGCCTGTGATAGGGCTCAGCGGCCCAGCACTGGCAAGCCCCAGGTCCTAAGTTCAATGCTTGGTATCACAAAATAAATAAAATAAATTGGGGTCTCACCTAATCATTGAACTATGAAATACCCACAAATTGTTCTTTCCCTGACAGTTCAGCATTCCATTTTAGAAGCAGTACTGTACTGCCCTTACCCATAGAAAAGAGATTTGTAATTATAGTAGAAAGACTGAAACAAACCAAATATTGACATAAAAAAATACCTACTATGGGTAAATGCAACAACTACACCTCTACCAACAGTATTCAAGAATAATAGCATAAAATTCACCGTCTGAAGATTCGTAGAGCTAAATGGTTATAAGGATAAAGGGGACGGTGAACCAGAGGATGAAAAGAGTAGAATTTGAAAAATTAATCTGTGGAACAGAGGAGAGAAAAGTGAGATAAAGGGTCCTACTAAGGCGTGAAGGGAAATTAATAGGAGTAGATGAAAGTCATAGAAAAGAACAAGGAAGAAAACAAAACAAACCAAAAAAAGGAGATGAAACACCAAATCCCCAAAACCAATGAAGGAAAAAGAAAGAAAAAAATTTGAGTTAAAATGAGACAAAACAATTCTTTTTGATTGAGTGGTTTCTCTGCAGGATCTGAAGTCTTGGAACCAGCCAGTTATGATTTTCCCCTTAGCTTTACAGCCTGTGAGTTTGTGAGGCGCCCCCAGGCTCCACGTGCTCCTCTGTCCATAGGCCCCAGGCTGGCAACCCTCCAGCCGTGATGGGCCTCGTCCAGGCGGGAAAGCGGTCAGACCACTGGTCTCTGCTTAATGTAGGCAGTGGCTGGGGTTCACGCAGAGTGCTGCACTGAATGCTGGCACCTGCAGACTCAGCTGCCCTTGAAAGCCACACTCACAAGGCCTGGCTTCTGATCACAGAGGGCAGAGGCCCATGTCCTAGCCTGAGCACGAACTCTTCAGGAGGCCTGTGTGCGACCGGGACTCACTGTGGCACTCTGCTTGGCTCTCAGCTAGTCCCTGGGGTTGGGGAGACCTGAGAACCCTGCAGTTATTTGTGGTTGTTCTGTGGCTAAGCAATTAACCCCTTCCCAGATAATTCCTGATTAAACACTGGCCTCTAGCAGGTTAGCAGGTGCTGCGGTGGCTTTCTTCTCCAAGTGCAGCCCACCTTGAAGGAATGTCTTTTGGATCAAAGCCCTGTGTACCTTATGGTAGCCGTGGGCTTTTTTTTGGTGCTGACACCACTGGCCTGGCCTGTTACTTCTCCCTGGCACTGCTGGCTCTCCAGGGCTTCTCTTCTCTCCCTGGGCATTGGCCTCATTCAGGTCATCTGGTTGGTCAGTGGCTCTGCCGCCCCATACTGAGGAGAAACAAATTGCTGGGTACACTTGGAGTTGGTGGCTGGGCCAGAACCCAGAACCATGGGGGCAGTTTCCTATTTTGCTCTTTCAATTATTTATATTGTGGGTTTCTTACATAAGAGAAACCACGCAATATTTAAGCTGTGTCTCTGGTTTATTTCACTTAACACTGTGGTCTCAAGATCCGTCACTTGTCCTACAAATGATGACCTGACTTTTTTTCTAAACAGGACTTTGTTGTGTAGTTCAGTCTGGCCTTGAACTCACTGTGTAGTCTAGGCTGGCCTCAAACTCCCTGTAATCCTCCTGCCTCAGCTTCTCAAGAGCTAGGTTTAGAGGTGTGCACCACCATGCTTGACTCAGTTTTATTTTTTTATGGCCAAATTGTACTTTGTTGTTTATATACAGTTTACCACATTCCACACCTTACCTGTTCGTGTGTCTGTAGGCACATAGGCTCCTTCCATATTTCAGCTACAGTGAATTCTGCTGCTGTGAACCTGGGTGTCACTGTCATAGGAGTTTCACTTTTTCTAAAAGATGTCCAGAAGAGGACTAGCTGGGTCTAATGGAATTTCTATTTTTAGTTTTTGGGGAATCTCCATACTGATTTCCACAGTGGTTACACTAGTTTACGTTCACACCAACAGGGTGTGAAGGGTTCCTCTCCCCAAACCCCCCATCTTAACAGCATTTTTTTTTTTGAGTCCTTAGTAATAGCCATTCTTATGTGTGAGGTGAGATCTCAGTGTATAGATAACCAGTTTTCCTACACCATTTGTTAAAGAGATATCTTTTCTCCAATGTGTGTTTTGGGTCCCTTTGTCAACAATGCAGCTGACTAGACTTGCCACCATTCTCTGCATCCTTGCTTGTATTCTGTTGGCCAGTACATCTGTTTTTGTTCCAGTGCCATACTGGTTTTACTACTGTAGCTTTATAGCATGGCTTGAAATCTGGGATTGTAATGCCTCCTGCTTTGGTGTTTTTGCTCAGGATTCCTTTGGTTATTCTGGTTTTTTGGTTCCATCTAAATTTTAGATTTTTTTTTCTAGTTGTATCTAAATTTTAGATTTTTTTTTCTAGTTGTATGATGAGTACTGTCGGTATTTTGATGAGAATTATATTAAATCTATGTATCGTTTTGGGTTTTTTTTTTGTACCAGGAATCAAACTCAGGACCTTGCTTGCCAGGCAGACGCTATACTACTGAGCTATATCCCTGGCCCTCATTTTGGTAATGTGTCCATTTTGACATTATTAGTTCTGCCTATCCAGGAGCAGGAAATGTCTTTCCATTTTCTAATGTCCTCTTTAATCTTTTTTCCAAGTACTGTAGTTTTCATTATAGAGATTTTTTTCATTTACTTGGTTATATTATTTTTTTTGAAGCTACTATGAATGAAATTGTTTTTCTGTGGATTTATTGTTGATGTGTAGGAATGCTGTTGATTTTTTGTGTTTTGGTTTTGTATCCTGACACTTTGCTGCATTTGTTTATTCATTCTAAAGCTTCTGGCAGAGTGTTTCTGAGCCCTCCATGTTAAGGATAATGTCATCTATGACTAAAGACTGCTTGATTTCTTTTCCTATTCATATCCCTTTTCTTTCTCTTGTGTGATTGTTTTGGCTAAAGTTTTGAGTTGAACGTGAGTGGTGAGAATCATTACTTTCTGCTTATTTCTGCTTTTGGAGCAGATGCTTTTAGTTTTTCCTTATTTATTTATTTATTTATTATGTGTTGGTGATATAATACAAACATTTATTGAATTTTTCCCAATTTAGTGTAATGTTGGCAGTGCATTTGTTATATATGGCCATTAGTTTGAGGTAAGATATTTCTACATGTATTTTTGTCAAGATTTTTATCATGTTGGGTATTGGATGTTGTCAAAGGATGTTGCCATCTGTTGGGGTGAGTGTGTGATTCTTGTCTTTCTGTTTATGTGGTGTATTGCATGTACTGATTGTTGCATTCTGTTTGCAAGTATCTTGTTGAGGATTTTTAATTCCCTGTCTTCATAAGAACAAAAACATCCCATTAATGTTCTGATTTCAAAATAAAAAAACTTCGTTTTAAAAGTAATTTTATAGTAGTGCTTATTTTGTGACTTTAAAAGTCTTAACAGATTAATTGCAGAAAATATAGAAAATAGAAAATATTAGCATAAAGAAGAAATAAAGTGCCACCCATGTTTATGGGTGTTGCCTGCCAGCCAGCCACTATTTTACTTATACATACATATATATAATATATATGCACACACGATTTTTTGTAAAATAATTAGGTGCACCTTTAATAGATAATTGAGAAGCTATTCCCATGGCATTAAGGGTTAACATTTGTCTGCAGTGCTTTATAATAGTTGTGTAATATTTGATGTTCCTTCAATTTTAAGTAAATATTCAAAAGGAAGATCACAATGAGAAAAACGTTTCCTGTCATCAAGCATCAGGGTTTACTAATTATAACTTCTTGGATTTATTATGTATATGGCAGTTATTATTTGATTTTTTTTTTTTTTTTTTTTTGGTACCAGGAATCAAACTTCAGGCCTTGCACTTGCCAGGCAGGTGCTTCTGCCACTGAACTATATCCCTAGCATGGCAGTTATTATTGTACTGTCACTATAAAGTTTAATGTAGGTCGGTGGCTGTTGTCATCATTATGTACATACGTCTGCAGTTTCAGAATTCTTTTCATTTTTTTGTAGGTACGCAGACAACACATGGAAAGATGTATGCATTTCTTGGTGGACGAACTCAAAGTTGTGGATCCTTTAGAAGCACGGAATCGTATCTTCTTTGTTTCAGCAAAGGAAGTTCTTAGTGCTAGAAAACACAAAATACAGGGGATGCCAGAAGGTGGTATGTATTATAGTTTTCTTTTTAAAATATAAACTTAGGTTATAAAAATGGTAGCATGCCAGAGTCTTACCTTGCTCTACATAATAGTCTCCTACCCCATATGTGGTTTTTGTAACCAGTGTTAAGCTGTGGTATGAAACCATTAAATGGAAAATAGCAGAAATAAACAATGCATAAGTTTTAAATTATTCACTGTTCTGAGTAGTGTGATGAAATCTCTCATCATTCCAGATGATGTGAATCATCCTTTTGTCTTAACAAATCCATACTATCTTCACTATGCAGGCATCTTGGTAGCCAGATGGCTGGCACTATTATTGTGTGCTTGCATACAAGTAATCTTTATCTTACTTTATAACGGCCCAAAGAACAAGAGAACTTACTGGTGCTGATAATTCACCTATGCTAAAGGGAAGCTGTAAAGTGCTTCCCTTTAAGTGAAAAGGTAAAAATACCTCACTTAGAGAAAAAAAATATGTGCTGAGGTCACAGAGATCTATGAATGTATCTTCTGTCTGTGAAAATTATGATGAAAACAGTACATCAGCTTTCGTGGTCACACCTCCCATTTCAGAATTTATGGCCACAGTGCATGATAAATGTTTAGGTGAGATGGAAATGATTTGTGTATGTATATGTAGGAAAAGATTTACTGTTTATAGGGTTCCATACTGTCTGTAGTTTGAGGCATCCGTGAGGGATCTTGGAACATATCCCTCAAGGATACGTGTAGAGAACTATACTAGACTTAAGAATTTTGCCTGTCTTACAGGTGGGGCACTTGCTGAAGGATTTCAGGCAAGGTTACAGGAGTTTCAGAATTTTGAACAAATTTTTGAGGTAGGAATTTTCTGAATGTATTGGCCAACACAGAACACTTTCATTGGTTGGAGAGCGCGGTGGTTGTAATCTTCGTTCTCACTCTTATCTTTGTCAATAACCTCTGCTGTTATTTAGTGTAGTTACTGACATGCAAGTGAAACAAGGGAAGGTTGAAGAAAGGAAGCCCCTGCAAAGTGGATGATCTGTAAGAATTTAGAAGTAAAGATTATTTCTTCTCCTTTTTCTTTATGTGTTTATGCATAAATAAGAAACTGGTTTCCATTATTGCTTGTGTTCTACAGTGAATAAAAGTCTTTGTATTTGGTAATTTGGGGCAAGAACAAGAATGTAATTGCTGTTGGAATAGATCATAGAGCAAAGTGAAGATCTTCTGTATCATGATGCACAGAGATAAATAGACATGGTTAATGCTGTTTGACACCATGCTATTACATTTCTAAACTGTGTTGCCACTTGTTAACCCTTCTCATTTGGTGCCAACTGTTGTGAACAAGAGAATGAATACAAAAATAGTTAAGGCAGAGCTCTACACTTTAGGAATTGGTAGGAATGTACTGAAGTGACATAGTGGCTGGTATCTGTGTAGCGTTGGGAGGGAGGATAGTTTGTTGTGCTACAAAGTAGTCATTTGATTATTCAGAGACAATAAGAATCATCCTGCATTTGACCGAAAAGTTCTTTAGATGTTAACTTTCTAAGCTCTGTAATTCTGCTTTTAGATTTCATATCACCTTCCTGTTAATGGACACAGACCTTATAATTAATTACTCCTGCTTATAGGTAGTAACAGCTGAAATAGGAGGGACATGAACATTGAATATACTTAGTAGGCTGTTTTTTTAGGTTCTGGGGATTAAACCGAGGGCTCGTGCTTGCCAGGCAAAGCACTCTATTACTGAGTTATATCCCCAACCTGGTAGACATGCTAAAGTAGAAATTTGCTATTTCCTCATCTTTAATTTGGTGAGAGAAAGAAGGACCATGAGTCAAGTGAAGGTGACTGGATGCATTATAAAGAGCCAGAACATTTTTTAGTTAGGTTATCAGGTTTTTTCTTCCCTTTAGAAAGCTGAAGTTTTAAATCAGTCTTGGTAATTTATGATTTCTTAGAAGTTGCTGCATTAGGATTATTTATTAATCTTTCACAAAGTTTGAAACTGATTTTTTTTCTATTCTTTAAAAAAGGATTTAAGGTTGTGAATTTATGAATTTAGTTTTGGTTATATCCAAAGGGTTTCAGTGTCCACTATAGTTTTCTTCTTCCACTCTCTTTTTGTTTTTACTGTTTTTTTATTAGTTTTTAAATATGATTTTTGGCATTTCCTGAGAAAAATTAAAATTTTTCGATCCTTTTTATCTAACTTTTGGTTATTTCTTGGTTTCTTTGCTGTGACCTTTCTACTCATTCTCCTAATTTTGGAATTAATTTATTTTTCTATATAGGCTTATAAAATGATTTTTATGAAAAAAAGAGAAAACTCCCTTGTACCAATTTAGTTACCTTAATCAGCTGATCTTTGCCATGATTGGCTTCAGATTCATTTAGTTGAAAGGAGCTAAGTATTTGGAACATTTAGAGCACCAAGTTAAACCAGACTTCAGTGTTTTCCTTATGGTTCTAAGGATTTAACTCAGGCCTCTGTGCATGCCAGGCAAGCGCTCTGCTTCTCAGCTGTATCCCCAGCCCAAGACTTGGAAGTTAGGTGGAGTAAAAGGAGTTACTGATTCGTGTGTGTGTGTGGGGGGGTCTTGGGGGTGTACTGCAGGCCTTTTGTACTGAGCTACATTTCCAAGCCTTTCAAAGAAATGTTCTCAGGCACAGTGGTACATACCTGTAATACGGCAGAAGGATTCTTATAAGTTTGAGGCTATCCTGGATGGTGTACATAATGAGTTCAAGACCAGCCTAGAATATATAGTAAGACCCTGTGTTAGGAGCCTTAAAAGAAAAAAAAAATTTTATGTCATTTTGAAATGGCGTGTTGCTGTGCAGTTGAGGCTGGCCTTGAGCTCTTTTTGTAGCCCCCAGGCTGGTTCAGAACTAGCAGCGATCCTCCTCCCTTAGCCTCCCAAGTGCTGGGATTACAGACGTTCACTGCCATCTCCAGATTTTCTGCTTGTTTTTAATATACATTTGGATAGACATTATTGGAAAGGCAAGTTAGAAATCCAAATTTCTTTGTTCAGATATTTCTCATCTGTTTTTAATAATCTGGTTACATGATTGGAGAAGGAGGTAGAGAGTGACTTCTAACTATCAGTGGGTCATGTAAAGGCCATGGGGTGCGCGGTGAAATCTGGACATGGGCTGTGTGAGGGAGTGATGCCATCCTGGTGCTAGAGATTGAGCAGCCCGGGAGTCAAGGCCCACCGAGCACGTAGTAAGAGCCTAGCTCTTAAGATGTGTGTTATGTGCATGTCTTACGTGTGTGTGCATGTGTGTGTGTGTACATGCACATGTGTACATTTGCAGGTTAATAAATATGTTGAATGTTTAAATTTTTAGAATTTACAATGAAAGACACATTGTCAGTAATCCCCCAAATACTCAGAATACTGTGCCACACTTCGTGCTTATTCCATTGTTCTTGGCAATGTATCTTTTACTGTAGTAAGTTTATTTTTAAAATTAAACATTCTGTACCTTTTTGATCACTCTTCTGTATATATCTGTGTATGTGTGTAAGTGTATTAAAATGTGTAGATGTACGTGTGATGAGAGAAAGTGAGAGGGAAACAAGTGAAGCTGGAGCTGGCTTTGGCAGTGCATGCTTCCACTCCTCGCGCTCTGGAAGCTGAGGCAGGTCCCTGTGAGCTTGAGGCTAGCCTGGAAACCGTAGTGAGACCCTGTCTCAAAAACCAAAATCAAAACAAAAACAAAATGAATACTAACATTTGCTACATCTGGCTGAAAGGTATATTAGTATTTTTTTCTGTACTTTCCCTGTCAGTTTAAAATACACTGAAATTGTAAGTTCAGAGTAATGAATTGCATATTGTTTGTGTTTGTGGGGTCTGTCATCAGGGGGACTTGACAAGTTCATTGATTTTGTTTTAAACGTATTAATAGTGTAACCACATGATTAAGTATCAGCCATGTGCTGTAGGTATTATTAGAGAGTCAAAAACTATCATAATTGGGATGCAATTATTAGTTCTAAGTCATTAATAAGTTTTAATGCAGCTTGCAAAGTAGTTTGGCATGGTGCAAGTTTAATTGGGTTTCCAATAGTATTTTAAATTCCTCTGAAAATTAGTTTCTGATAAAATAGATATGGTAACTTTGTAAACTATGTTCCCATGGAGATAGCACATTAGTGTATGAGGACTCTTTTTTCTGGGTATCTTTTACCATCCTGCAGATTAACGGGAATACCAATCAATGTATAATCATTTTTAATTAGAAGAAGGTTGTGTCTTTATATTCATTCATCATTGTATGTTTTTGAAACGAGATTAACATATTGTCCCATAACTTTTGGCGATCCTTTCGTTTCTGTGGAGTCTAGCTCTACCACTGTGCTGTTGCCTGTGAATTTGAATCTTCATTGCTGATATCTAGATCTGCTTCATCGAGGAACATAAAGTTTCTTTTAACCTGTTTTTCTTTTAGAATTATTTTTATGTTTTTATTATAATTGTGTGGAGATTAATTTGGCACTTTTATGAGGCACAGTTTAGAATATACTCAAAGCTGTATTTTGCTTATTAGAAGATAAGTAGCTTACAGCTCAAATGTTTACTGGGTGGTAATTGCTGGTGCTTTTAAAGAAGGAAGCATCGCACAATGTTTGAGCTTCTTAGGCTTGTACAGAACAGGAATGCCATGGCTTCCTGCCGTTGGTCTGTGGAAGCTCAGTGAGAATGAATGATGGGTACATGATGGCACCATGGCTATAAGTGAAGCTAAACTGCAGACTAAGTGAACTGTCCTTATGTGCCTGGTACCTAAGGAAATTAATGTGTTTTCTACACCTTAAGCAAGATACTGAAGAGTAGAGGTGACATGTCAAAAGAATGTAGTGGACTTTTTCTGAGTGAAATGCACAAGTAATTTTAGAGAAAGAAATTTAAGTACCTGTTTAAATAGTGTATTTAATGGGCAAGTAAAATACTACATAATGATTTCAAGATAACTAGAATATTAATTCCTTTTAAAGTCTTCATGCCACTTTTTTTGACAATGGAGGGATAGTAATGAGCTTTAGGAGTTACCAGTTTCTACAGGGTGAATAAGAACTGTAAGAAGACAGAGTCATAGCGGTAGCGAATTTGAGTGTAGTTTGATGTTGATGTGACTCAGGCTGACATTTCTTAGGTTGTTCAAAGACTAGGTAGTATTTCTCTGTAAACACTTGTTTTCAGATGTTTGGTCAGTGCAGAATCTTTGTTCTGTAAAGTAAAAATGAAATGAGGCCAATCGTAAAATAACAGTTTTGTGAACTTTGAATGATGAGTCCTAGTAAAAAAGTATTTAGATAACAATAAGTATTGCACACAGGCGTGGTGGCCCACGCCTGTGATCCGAGCACTTGGGAGACTGAGGCAGAAGGATCACCGCAAGTTTGAGGCCAGCCTGGACTGCATAGTGAGCTTAAGGCCAGGATACACTGCGAGATCTTGTCTTTAAAAAAAAAAAAAACCCAAATAGTATAACATACGTTGAAAAATTTTACAAAATAAATGCCTAGCACCATAGGCAGTTCATTCTGATATATTCTATTAAAACACTGGTAGTGAAACACTTGATTTGCACTGTTACTGGCCTGTGAACTGCAGTTAGCCGAAGGTGAGGCAGAGGAGGGAGAGCATCGTCCAGGCCTACGTGGACTCGCGGTCACCTAGTGATGAAAGGAGGGTTATCTTTAAAATGACTGCAAGTATTGTTCTGTAAATGATTTAAACTATTATTTAGGTTGTTTAGTGCTAAAGATCACTTTCAAAGTTGGTCACTAATCCATAGAAAGCTGTTTTAGTAGTGTTATATGAATCATATCATTCAGCTGATTTTCTTCATAGAAATTCTAATTCCCAACCCAGTGAATGACTTTATTAGGTTCTCTGTTACGAGTATGAGAAAAATAGAGGAACTCAAGCTGGCTTAAAAGTGATTGGAATAGGTATTTATAATAGAGAAACCCTTTTAACATTGAATATAGTGCCATTAATTCATTTATTTATTTACTTATTTTTAAATGTTATAGTCAAACCCCATTCCACATTACTGTGTAAAAACACAAAGAAACAAACTTGCTGTTAAAGCCTCTTTTACTTTTGAATTTTTTTAACCTTTGTAATTTTAAGTTGTTTCCTGTGCTTTTTGTTTTGTTTTGTTTTCCACTTCTTATTTTTATTTCTATATTGGTCTAAGTTGTAATTGGCAAGTTTTTGTGTTTAAATTCCTGAAAACGTTGGGATGGAATTACAGTAATGTGTTATGGCTTGGGCCCCTCGCAGGAGTGTATCTCGCAGTCAGCAGTGAAAACAAAGTTTGAACAGCACACTGTCAGAGCTAAGCAGATACTAGACACTGTGAGAAACATAGTGGATTCAGTAAACGTGGCAGCAGCACAAACAAGGTATGAGCTCACTTTATTGCAACATAAAAATGTTAGTTGATGTGTGTCAGACTTTTAACCCTGCGGTTTTAAGTTGTATGATAAGTACTTTCCACTAAAATAAATCCCAGGATTTAGTTGTTGTCTACTTGTGTATCTTTAAATGAATATTTGAAAATACAAGTATTCTGCAACTCTTAACTCATCATTTACATTCCATAACTCTCAGTATTCCTTTGTATGAGTTATGATTTAAAAATGTTTAGAGGGTTTAAAATGTCTTTAAAACAGTGGAAGAACCATTTCTGCAAGCAGAGTTTAATGAAGAATTCCAAATCAGGTGATCGTCTTGATGCAGTCAATCCATGACCAGGTGTTTTTGGGTTTTTTTTTTTTTAATAGAAATGGATGCATGGCAATACCAACATTATTGATGAAAAACAGTTGTAACAAACTTGGTGTACTAGAAATAAAAATCAGGACATTACTAGATTGACACAATGAATGATGCTAAGCCTCAGTTGGACCTTTAATAGACTTAAGCCAGTTCAAGGAAACAGAGCATCAAAGATTAAATCCAAAATAACACTCAAATTTTAAATGTTTTTACTTCTGCTGGGCATGTCCCTCTCTATATCCCGTCTGTTGCTTGATTTTTGTGCTGTCTCAGGAACACATAAAGTACACAATGTAGGGAAATGCCAGCCTGCAGAACACAGGGCTGCGAACCTGAGCCTGCTCCCAGCCTCCTGCAGTATGGTGTCCGCTTGCAACCTTTCTGTGCAGAGGCTGTGCTGCCGTGGAAGTGCCTTTTTTTATAGAGCTGAGTGAGCGCAGCAGTGTCCCAGGAAAGCTGTGGTGAAGCTGGCTTGTGGCTGGATTTGGCCTGCCAGGGTGCCTTTCACAGACACTTATTTATGTCACCGAAGTCTCTGTTGAGTTCTGTGTTGACAGTTCATATTTGTGAAGTGTTGGAGACTTAGAATATCTATTGAGCCTCTGTCTGTATGAGGTACCAAATGGGCACCGAGACTGTGTAGTTTACATCAAATCATCTCTATAAAGTATTTTACAAATGAAATAAAATCAGTATAATAATTGAATACTTTAGATGTGAAAATGCAAGATTTTTTTCCTTGTGCCATTCTAATAGTTCAGTACATAAAAGAGTGTCCTTACTTAATTACCTTGGGACTTTGGTACACTGTGAGTATTGATTACTCTTTATCATATAATAGGGTTTATTCCCTGGAAGAGAGAGAAGATCAAATTGATAGACTAGACTTTATTCGAAATCAGATGAACCTTTTAACACTGGATGTGAAGAAAAAAATCAAGGAGGTTACTGAGGAGGTGGCAAACAAGGTAACAGCCTTGTGATCAAAATAATCTGGAAATGGAAATATTTTTTAATAATGCTAAAAAGTTTTCCTTTACCTTAAAAGGAATATATTTTTCTTGATTCAATTTTTTAGTAATTCATAATCTTTAAAAAAATTTAAACTATTCCATTAAATATTTTCAGGTTTCATGTGCAATGACAGATGAAATTTGTCGGCTGTCTGTTTTGGTTGATGAATTTTGTTACGAGTTTCATCCTACTCCAAGTGTATTGAAAGTATATAAAAATGTAAGTCAAAATGTTCTTAAAACATTAGTCTGAGACAGTTTCCTTGGCTTATTTTATAGTTTTACTTGTTCAGTGCTTTGGCCATTTCTGTGTCACCTTGGCAGCCTTGTGCACTGTAATGCATGTAATCTGTCTTGTATATAAAGCCACAGAGGGGCTGGGGGTGACTTGGTGAGAATACATGCTTAGCATACATGTGAGAAACTCTGAGTTTCCCAGCACCAAAAACCGAACAAAAACAACCAAAATGTAGCCTTTAAATGAAATTAGAGTCATTTTAGTATTTGTTATATTTCAGAAGTCTTTAAAAATCTACATACTTTCTGGAGGAAAAAAATAATGTGAACATTTACTATTGGTAACAGGAGTTAAATAAACACATAGAAGACGGCATGGGGAAGAATTTGGCCGATCGGTGCACCAACGCAGTCAATGCCTCGATGCTTCAGTGCCAGCAAGAAATCATTGGTAATGTTTATTTCTGCAAGGTCATATGTCGTTTTTTTCTTTGTTGGTAAAGGGCTTACTTTCCTTTGGATAGTTTATAGAGGCAAGCCATGTAATGACTGTTTCTTATACTAAATAAAGTAATTTTATTCTTTCCAGAAAATTTGAAGCCATTACTTCCAGCTGATATACAGAATAAACTTCATACATTGATCCCTTGCAAGAAGTTTGATCTTAGTTATGACCTAAATTGCCATAAGTTATGCTCAGATTTTCAGGAAGATATTGTGTTTCATTTTTCGCTGGGCTGGTCGTCCCTTGTGCATCGATACTTGGGCCCCACAAATGCTCAGAGGGTGCTTCTTGGATTATCAGAACCCATCCTTCAGGTATGTATTGTTTATTCTATCAGATCAGACTCTTTTTGTATTTTGGTTATGCAGTTTTCTCTAATACTATCTTCAATGCTTCTGCATACTTCTGCATACTTACAAGCTTATAAAGCCATTACCGAATTGGGTACCCTAAGTTTTTATCCAGTGAAAACTTTTATGTTTTTGAGACAGGCTGTCTCTATTGCAGGCCAGGCTGGCCTCAAACTCATGTAGCCCAGGCTGCTCCAGCCTCCCAAGGGCTGGGATTGCAGGTGTGTGCCACCATGCCTGCCTTGCATTCACTTTTGAAACTTTTAAAAAAATTTTTTATCTCTCTTTGATTTTTACGTTTGTTGGGTTTTGGGTATTAGAACCAGGACATTGCATATGCTAGGCAAGTGCTTTACCACTGAGCTGCATTCCAGCCCTTCTTCCTTCCTTTTTTAGATCAGTTTGCTATGTAGTCCAGGCTGGCCTTGAACTCACAACAGTTTTCCTGCCCAGCATCTAGAGTGTTGGGATTCCATGTATGTGCAGCCACTTCTGGCCTAGCCTATTTTCTAAATTTTGTTTTGAAATGGGGATTTGCTAAGTTTCCCTAGTTGGCCTAGAACTCAGGCTTCTCCTGCCTCAGTCTGTTTGGTAGGTGGGGTTTATAGACATGTTGCACTTGGCTAAAGTTTAATTTAGTAATTTTCAGAAAATGTCTGGAGCTATAAATTCATGTCCATAATTAGGTTTCAGAACATTTTCTATTATCTGAAAAGGATCTTTTATGCCCATTTGTAGTGAATCATCATTCCTGTCTCTATCCCCACCACTAATCGCCTTTTGTCAGTAGAGATTCATCTTTTCTGAGCAGTTCCTTAAATAGAATCATATAAGTGATAGCCTTATCTGATTGGCTATTTTAATTAGTGTCTTTTCAAGGTTTATCATAGTGTCCGTATTGTAGTAGGTATATTTCATTCTTACTAATGGCCACGTAATGTTCCGTTATAGATACAACACATTTATTCATTCATCAGTAGTACACTGGGGCTGTGTGAGAAGTACTGCTGTGAACATGCACACATACTTTGCTGTGGAACGTGTTTTCATTCCTGTCTTAGTTCCTTTACTCTTATGGCTGAGACAAAATACCCAGCATCCCAGATAAGGATGGAAAGGTTTATTTAGCTCACAGTTTGTGGAGGTTTCAGTCCATACATAGCATGCTGCAAGGCAGAGTGGTGTGGCTGATGGGAAGACATTCATGGCCACAGTAGACAGCAAAAGCAACAAGAGCAAAAGAGGAAGAGACAGCAAGCCTCTTTCCCTCCCTTACATTGTATGCAGCCTCCCTGTGGCGGGGAGCGCTCATCCATAATCCCCGCATTGGACTGTGAATCAGTACAAACTAGAAGCCTCCCCCATGACAGCATGAGGCTTTGAGGGGACATCCAGACTCAAACCATAACAATTCCTCTGAAGAATATACATAGGAGTGAATTGCTGGACTCCACGAGAGGTCATACTAACTTCCTGAGGAAGTGCCCTGCTGTTTTCCAAAATATTTGCACCATTTTACATTCCTGTCGCGATGGTATGAGGCGTCCCGTTTCTCAGTGTATTTGCAATGCCTGTTGTCCTTTATTTACTGGGTGTGAGCGGTATCCTAGGGTCATCCTGGTTTCCGGCTCCCTAGTAAGCAGTGATTTTGAGCATCTTTTTGTGTGCTGATTAGCCATTCATGTACCCTTGTTTGTGAAGTACCTGTTCATACATTGTACTTGTTTTTTATTTTGTATTGTTTGGATTCTGTTTCTATTAGGAATTTGGGTACAAGTCTTTTATTAGTTGTGTAACATCCCAGTATATATTTCCAGTTTGTGGCTTTTAAATTGTTTTTAATGTATTTTGCAATTTAAAAGGTTACTGTCTTGAACCAAACTTTTTTTAAATAACCATGCTTTTGATGAATGGTTTGTTTTTGTCATTTGGTGTTGGGCTGTGTTTATTTAAAGCCTGTTTATTTTTAAAACTGCAGTTTAATTTTCCCTGAGAATTGCTGATAAAGGTGGACCCCCTGGTATGTTATGCAGATACATTATCCACGATGCCATTGTTCCTTGTCACAGAAACTCATTCTTGGTTCATCTTTATGTATTCGTAGTAGTTGTGTTGTTTGGAGCTAGTTTTTTATACAGTGCTCTGATTTTAAAAGAAATTGTAATTTTATAAGTGTATTATCTCACTTATGCTTATTTGACTATAATACATTTTTACTCCCTAAATTTATTAGCTCCCTAGATCTTTAGCTTCAACTCCCACTACTCCTGCTAATCCAGCACCGCCAGATAATGCAGCACAGGAAGAACTCATGGTTACCTTAATAACAGGATTGGCTTCCCTTACATCCAGGACTTCTATGGGCATCATAGTTGTTGGAGGAGTGGTAAGACAGTTTTAGTATGATTTTGTTCATTTGTTTTGTTTCTTTGAAACAGGGTCTTTACATAGTTTAGCTGGTCTTGAGCTCACTGTGTAGCCCAGCCTGTCCTTAAACTTAATGGTGACCCTCCTGCCTCAGCCTCTTGAGTACTGAGATTCTTGGCATGTGTCACTGTGCCTCGCTCTAATTGAAATTGTCACAAAGCTGTTAGATCATGAAAGGAAAGGTGTGTGTACTTGTGTTCCTAGGATCTATAAAGCAGTATGAAAATCTGCATGCTAAAATTAGTGAAGAACTTTGCAAATCATATTGTGAGTTTAAATATATCCATCACCTGGGTTTTGATTTGTTTTGGGCCGTTTTTTTCACATTGCTGGGGATTGAACACAGGGCCTGAGGCAAGCAGGCACTCTACCACTGAACTATAACTTCAGCCCAGTGTTGTTTTTGAAATGACACTTCCTATTTTCACACCACAGTACATACACAAAGAAATTATATTTGTATGTTACAGTAAAAAGAAAGGAGTGAGGCTGGGACTCTGCTTAGTGGCAGAGTTCTTGCCTACGTGTGCAGGGCCCTGGATACCACAAAGAAGGGAGCAGGCACAGCGAGGGATGGGGGCTAAATACAAAGGGAATCTGTGTTAAAGTATTAAAGATTATTTTTAGTACCAGACTGTTTCTCTTTCCAAGACTAGCCCTTGCCGTACAGTATAGATTAGCCTTGCAGTTCCTGTGTATCCCTGCCTCAGCCCAGCAAAGGCTAGTATTATAATGGGTACACATACCATTCCCAGCTCAGCAATATTCTTAATTGTTGAAAATTTTGAGATACATTAAATCAGTTTATCAAATCTGACTAATTATAAAAGTTCTTCCTGGTATTTATGTGCTTATCACTTTTCCATGTCAGTAACTGCCAGTTAACTTCGTATTTTCTCATGGAGAAGAAATAGGCATTTTTAGAAAATGGATTTAACATATATATATGTATATAATGAGCTTATTAATACTTTCTGCCAGCTAGTAGTTTTCTTTTCAGAGTAAGCTGTGACTGTCTTACAGATTTGGAAAACTATAGGCTGGAAACTCATATCTGTCTCACTAAGCATGTATGGAGCATTGTATCTTTATGAGAGGCTGACGTGGACCACCCGAGCCAAAGAGAGAGCCTTTAAGCAGCAGTTTGTGAACTATGCAACTGAAAAACTGCAGATGATCGTTAGCTTCACAAGTGCAAACTGCAGCCACCAAGTACAACAGTAAGTTGAAAGATGCATCTTCTATTTTTAAAAAAAATTCTTTGCAGTCTGGCGTGCATGCAAAGAATGAGCACATTTTGAATCACTACTGAGGTGAAAGAAATAGAATAATGTCAAACCTCACTTAGGCCTTCTCCCAATCACTATTTTCCCCATTCTCCTGGTAAGTTAGATTTGAACATTTTATAATTAGCATGTGAGAACTCCCAAGAACTCTGATGGGCTTTCGAAAGATAATTTGTCAGCAGACCTGTCACAGCTTTAAGTTTCTGTCTTTAGAGGAGTTGTGCCTTCTTTATTAGAAGACTAAAGATTGAATGGATTTTTCCCATCTAACAAGTGGGCTTAGTGCTAGACCGGATTTTATGGTGAACTTAATTTTCTTTCATAGTCCAAACATACAAGCCTAAATATACTATTTTGTATGTATCAAGAGGATTTTCTTATGAAACAATAAACACCTATTTCTATTTCTATTTTTAAACATCTTAGATACTTGTTTCGGTTTAGTGAAATTATATTGAACTCCACTTAAGTTAAGGCACGTATTTTTTATTTGAATATACTTGACAGCAAGATTTAAAAACTCGTGAAAACTGCAGTTGAATTAAATAGATAACTGCCACGAGGTTCAGACCACTGACAGGCTTTTGTGAAGGCAAGGAGGCACGCGATTTAGTACCATAGGGAACACTGGCTTCTTTAGAGGGCTTAAAAGAAGGCAAAGGACATTAGGTGGGAAAATCCTAGTAAACATCAGTGATGAAAGTTCTCTAAATGTCAGGTACCTCAGTGGTCAAAGGCCTCAGGGCATTGTGTGTAAATGTGTGGATGTTTTCAGATGTCCTGGTGCTTGGAAGATCCTACGCTCTATCTTACCTCTTTTTAAGACATCGTGTGTTTGCCAAAGGCAACAGCTCCAGTGCTGAGCTGAGTTTTCTCTGAGAACAGTGCTTGTGCTGACAGGCTGGGTGCTGGGAGAGTCGTGCCTGAACTGAGCTGTCAGTAACATGCACATAACCCTGACACAGTGAAAGTGACAGATATTACAGAAGATGAAGCGTCATTGAAATGTGGGGCTCAGGCAGTCCCTTAATGCAATGCATGGAGCAGAGTAGACCAGTGGAGCTTTCCTAGAAGAAAGGTAGCATATAGGATTTGATTGCATTAAATAGGAAAATCGGGCAGTGAAAACCTCAAAGACAGAGGTATAGCGGAAAGGAATGTGTTTAGGAACACGAAGAGAACATGTCAGTGTGGCAGATGCGTTGTCTCTGAGACAGGGTTCAGCCTGGCCTTGACTCAGTACATATCCCAGGCTGGTCTTAAACTCCCAGTGATCCTCCTGTCTGAGCCTCCAGAGCGCTAGGATTATAGGTGTCCATTACTATACCTAGCAGCAGATGGGTACTGAGTGTAAAACTTGTGCAGTTTGCGTGTAAACCTATACAAGGACTGGGCCCTGTCTCATTGGGGTTTGGATCGTTAGGCATTCTGGGAGTAATGCCATAAATAACTTAGTGATAGAACAGATAACTTTGCGCTGATGTGGTGTTATGATGTGGTGTAAGCAGACAGGATTACAGAAAGGTTAAACTTTCAGACATCCTTAGCTGATGTAGTTACAGCTATAAAAAGAAACAGGAAGACCAGAGATTTGAGGAACTTGTTCATCCATCCACCCATTCATTAAATATTTTTTGAAGTCACTTTTTTTTTTTTTTTTTTTTTTTCTGTCTCTTTGAGACAGGGTCTTGCTATGCAGTTCAGGCTGGCCTTGAGTTCACTTTGCAGCCCAGGCTGGTCTCGAACTCGCAACAATCCTCCTGCCTCAGCGTCCCGAGTGCTGGGATTACAGGTGTGTGCCACCATGCCCAGCTTCATTAAATATTTTTTGAGCTCTTATTTTTTTTTCTTTTTTTATTGTATGGAAAAAATAAAGCAAACTGTCAGCAAATTAGGAGAATAACAGTCGTTAAGGGGCCGGGAACATAGCTCGGTTAGTTGCACAGGCCCTGCGTGGCAGGCACAAGGTCCAGAGTTCAATTCCCAGTACCCAAAAAAACCCCGAAGAAACAATAGTTGATATCTTTAAAATAGTTACTCAGAGCACAGGATCCAGGCGTAATAAATGCTGCAGGTGAAACCGGCACAGCCCTTCCTTTCCAATGAGCGCAGAGGGACTCAGCTCTGACCGTCTTATGGTTTCTCCCCTTCCTTTTCTCACCCTCGTTCCTCTTTCCTTTTGAATAATTTCTTCCCATTTCACAATATCTGTTTTGCATTTTGGACCTTACTTACTCTTTCACTTTCTTGAAGTAGGGAGACAGATGTTTACACATGCAACTCTGATTTATTTCACCTTTTAGTATTGTCTCAAGTTAAATGCATTTACTTATAATAGCCTCAAGTTTATCATTCTTTATGGCTGAGTACTACTCCATTATATAAAAATACCACATCTTTTTTAAATCCATTCCTCGGACATGGACATGGACATCTGGGTTGTTTCCAAGATATTACAAATTGTGCTTCTATAAACATGGGTGTACATATAATGCTGTGGTGTGATGTTTTTAATTCTTCTGGGAATATACCTAGAAGGGGAATAGCTGGGTCAAATGGAACCTCTAGTCCTAGTTTTTTGAGGAAAAACATACCGATTTGTACAGGGGTTGTACCAGTCTACATTCTCACAAACAGTGGGGAAGGGTTCCTTTTTCCCTGTAGTCCTTGTACTCTTATTTTAAATGATAGTTTTAATTTATTAATGATAGTTTTAGTTTAAGTATTAAGGGAGGGCTTTTCTGTAGTAAAAATATCTGGATCACCAAAAGAAATAAGCTGAGATTCATATAAATTAATGTAGCTTCCCATTCTTTTGCTTATCGAACATTTACAAATTGTCACGTGATAATTATGCTAGGGCTTATGGGAAATAAAAAGTTGAAGATAACATGATCCTGTTTCAGAAAACTTTACATTCTCATGGAGGCAGTCTTCCATAATTATTCATTTAAAATATGTTAGGTAAACACTAAATTGAATGTTTAGTAAAATAGTAGAAGAATGAAATGTGCCTTGCTTGTCTGACACTGAGGGTTGGTGAAGTAAAGGGGATGTAAAAGAGCACAGCGAAGACGAGGGTGCCCAGGCAGGCGGGCAGGGGAGCCAGTACGTTAGGTGACTGTGCTGCAGGCGCCCGCGCCAGACATGCCCTGCCGCGGAAGAGCAGCGCTGATGTTAAATGTAACCCTTGGTTCTCTGCACATCACTACATCTGGCTGTGATTTAAAGTATTTTTGTTTATTTCACAAAAGTTCATGGAGTTTTTTTTCTTAATTTCATATTTTGAATGGGCCATGGAAGAGTAGAGTTCCCTGTGCTTCTCCAGAAAGATACCCCCCACCTTTTCGTAGTTTTCTGTGTTTGTGCCCAGCACCACCTAGAGAGGACGGTGTTGCCTCTTGAGGCCGCGTGGAGTCAGGCTTGCAGTTAGGTTGGGCTTAGCAGTGCCATCCCCTCCCTCGCCTCATTCTTAGCAGTGTGCTTTATGATGCTAATTTTTTTCAAAATGTTTCTCCTTTTTACAAAAGCTTTCCATTGAAGTTTACTCATTTTAGAAGGCATTCACGACTGACTTTTAAACATTTTATTTGAAGGGAAATGGCTACCACTTTTGCTCGCCTGTGCCAGCAAGCTGATATTACTCAGAGGCATCTGGAAGAAGAAATTGGTAGATTGTCCAAAGAAATAGATCAATTGGAGAAAATACAAAACAATTCAAAGCTGTTAAGGTAGTTAAAACCTTTTTTTCTCAATAATGTGAACATTTACTGCTCTTATTACTAAATATAATTACATAAAATCACTAACGAATTTATATTAAAACTCATTGTTGGCTTAAATTTCAATCTTTCATATTTAAATTCCATCTGTTTTGCAGTTTGAGTGAAAACTAATTTTAACAAGAGAATGAGTCTGAAGAATTCTATAGATCTAAACTTAATTCTGTTAGGTTAAATTGGTACCCTCTCAGAAGTTCCATAATCTAGTTTTTGTACTGGTATATTGAAGACCGTAACTTCTGCTCTCATCAGGGACTATTGATCAAGATTTTATGATAACATGTGGCTTCTGGATAATGTGGTTTGTAGTGGAGTCTTTCAGATTTAATAGAACGTGCTTTGGGGAGCATGGCTGGGAGTTTCGTATCTGCCGTCACAAGCTCTGTACTCGGCACTTCTTTTGGGTCTCAGTCCACGAGTTGGCTTGTCTGGGAAAAGCATTTGGCACCATCTAAACAGTTCCAGGTCATATCCTCCATACAAGTGCTCATGTAAGGGCACCTCAGTAGCCAGGATTTTATTTTTATATGTTTGTTTAATTTTTGAGATAGGGTCTTGTTGTGTAGTTCAGGCTGGCCTTGAACTCATGGAGATCCTTTTGCCTAAGCCTCCCAAGTGCTGGAATTGCAAGCATGTGCCACCATGCTTGGCAGTAGCAATACTTTTTAACTGGAATTTTTAAATTGAAGGAACTGTCTCTGTGACCTGAAAGTGGGGGACAGGTAGTTGTTATGGGCCCCAAAATGTTTTGATCAACGATGAACCACATAAGTGATGGTGATCCCATAAAATTATGGTGAAGAATTCCTATCACTATGGCTGTCAACAAGTTCATAGTGTAGCATATTTATCATGTGTCTGCTTAGTTATGCAAATACTTACTACTGTATTGTAATTTCCTATGGTATTCAGTAGATTGCTGTAGAAGTTGTTAACCTAGTAGCAATAATACCATGATTGCCTAGGTGTGTAGTAGGTTGTAACATACAGGTTTGTGTACATACACTGTATGATGATCCTATTGTAATAAAATCAACCAGTGATGTATTAGCGACTCTTAGGAGGTACTGTAGTTATTAAGCAAAGTATGGCTCTGTTTGGAATACCCATGATTACTAGGTTAGGCTGAATCAGTTGTATTAGTTAACTTGCCCAATGCCCCAGGAGAGCTGCCTAAAGATCAGTGGTGTTTATAGCATATGTACATTTAACATGACTCAACCATATGTATGCAGGAAATGATTCTTCCCCTTTGCAAAGCAGCGTGTGCACCCACTCTGAGCACGGGCAGGGGGAGGCACAGACCTGTTTCTGCTAGGCTCAGTTTCAGTCTCCCTTTCCCAGTATAGACAGCGGCATCAGGCATGGTCTGTCACTGGAAAGTACTCATCCCATGACCCGTGAACATCTGCCAGCTTCTCTACATAGACTGATTGATAAAGTGCTCTGTGTTTCACCCAGACAAACCATGTGTGACTTAGCATGTAATTCCCATCATCTTATTATGCTTCAGTTCTTTTTCCTCATTAAAGCTTTTGTCTTTTTATCCCAGTTTAACTTTTTTGCTCTGGGACATGTCGGTCTGCTTACTGCACAGCTCCCCTAGCACACACTGAATACTCTGAAGAGGACTGGCAATAATCAAACCTGAGTTTTAGTAAAACTCAGAGCAAGCTGGCTATAGAGTTTTGCATTTTAAGAATGGACAGAATGCATTTTCTTTGCTGACTCTTACAATAATAATGGTTTTTCTTTTTAACTAGAAATAAAGCTCTTCAACTTGAAAATAAGCTGGAGAATTTCACTAAGCAGTTTCTGCCTTAAAGCAATGAAGAATCTTACTAGAGATTGCTTTGTTGACCATGCGAGGAGATGGAACTTGGAAGATGAGGACAATGGTTATTTTTATGAAATGACTGCAGTATGCATTATACTAACTCTACTAAATGGCAAATTCTTGTGTAGATTCTGGTAATTACCTACCTCAGGGTTTGTGCATTTCTGAAGAGTGTTATGGTAGGTCCTTTGTTTTAATTTGTGGTTAAGAGACAAAAATCATTTGTGTTACATAATCAATTAGTTAAAAGCAATAGAACCAACTATGTGACCCCTGAGGCATGGGTCCTTGAGCTCTTAACTAGGGCTTTGGTTTGATTCTGGAAAACTGCTTCCTGGCATCCAGGAGTTGGGAGAATAATCCTTTCATCTTTTTTCTCAAAACTAGTTTCTGACGCCTTTAATGGGAATAGGCAGTGCATTTTTGTTTAGTTTCGTAAGCTGCCTTGCTCTGACCACCCGGGAGTGGGAGTGTTCTTGAGTGCTGGCGGGCCCTTCGCCATGTAGCGCATGTAAACCACTAATATGTTCACATTTTTGCCACTGCTTCAGTTCCCTTGAAAACTGATGTTAAACAGCATAAAGGGTTGTTAATATGGCCATTTGTAAAACTATCTGACTTTAAATAGTTTCCCAGTCGATTTATTAAGAAACATTTTCACCTTGGTGCAGTTTTAGTAAGGAAAGCTTTCCTGTCTGAGGAATAAAGTTTGAAGTGGGGGGGAAAAAAATAACAAAGATACAGGTCTGAATGTGGGTTGTAAGTGTTTGAAGCTATCAGTAGACACTTGCTTAAGATTCTGAATTGTCTCCCATTAGACTTTCATTTGATTATATGAATTTGCCCAGACTTCATTAAAAATTGTTGTATTTTTTACCTTAGTGAAGTGTTGATGGGTTCAAGTATTGTGTCTGTTTCTGTATTAAAAACTGACTGAAGTTTATATCGAAATACTAAAAATGACATCATTCTAGGATCTTAAAAAAATAAAGGGTCACCAGATCAGCATCACCTAAATGCTTGTTAAAATGCACAACCCCAGGGGACAAAGCACATTCGACCACCTTCAGCATGTGACTTTTTGGTACCGGAAATCCCAACTCAGGACCTTGCGCTTGCCAGGCAGGCGCTGTGCCGCTAAGCTGTATCACCAGCCCGCGTGACTCTGTCTTGACAGACAGAGCTCCAGGCCGCCTTTCTTTTAGTGCTTCCTGTTCTGTGCCTCTTAAGGCTCCTGGACTGGTCTTTTCATAGCATGTGTATACCCCTATTTTTTAAGATATTTGAAGAAAATTACATTATTTAGGCAATAGGAGCTTTTAAAAAATATATTTTTATGCAAATCAGATCATTTGGGTGCAGTATTCAAATTTAAATACAGATCACTTAGTTTTTAGCTTTTATTGTTCATACACAAACCAAAATAAGGACAGGCCACTGCTAAGGGGTAGGTGACGAGAGTAACACAAAAGAGCTAGTTTCTAAAGACTGGGCACTGCATCAACTTTAGTTACAAGTTATGTTAAAGTGTTTGAACTTCAGTTATCACCTCAGTACAGTATGTACAGTGGTTCTTGAAGTTTGATCCCTGGATCATCACCATTACTTCTGAACCTGCAAGAAATGCAGATTCTCAGGTCTCAACCAAGACCTAAGGAATTAGAAACTCCAGGCTTGAGGCCTGGCAACGTGTTTTAACAAGCCCTGCAGGTGATCCTGACACTCACTACAGTTTGGGAACACTGGGATAGTGTTTCTGACGTAGTAACTGGTAAGTTTTCTTAGTCTGTGCAGTTCTGCCTGATCAAGTTTGAAAATGTATGGACATTGGGAATGGAACACTAAAATAATGGGAACTAACTTCTACCAGACAGCAGCCCGTGACTTAGGCAGAAATTATGTTACTACAACTGATGTAATTTGAAGTTATTACACATATACTTGATTATTTACTGTGTATGTCTGCAAGGTTATTTACAAACTTTGTATAATTTTAAACTTTTTACAAAACATTTTTAAAGTATGCAAGTGTGCAAGGTAGAAAATAAAACTTGTTTGCCAGATAGTTGATGACGTAGCATTTATACTAGTCTGGAGTGCGTTCTGATCTTTCATTCTTAATCGCTTCTATAGCAGGCGTATAAACTAACCCTCATGAATGAACGGGCTCTGCTGATTGCATTACCGTGCTGCTGTTTAGTGCCAGCTACTACAGGGTAAGGGAGATGGAGGCCACACGACGTTTTCCACACTAGAGGCACAGTTACACAGACTTTCCCCGTGTTCTTCCCTAGACAGACAGAACTAATGTAGGTTGTAATGAAGTAAATGTAAATAAAAGCTTCTAAATATTATAGGGGGAAATGGTTATTGCTGGGTATGGTAGCGCATGCTTGTGATCCCAGCACTCAGGATGCTGAGGCAGGAGGATTGCTAAGAGTTTGAGACCACCCTGGGCTACAAAGTGAGTTCAAAGCCACCCTAAACTGCATAGTGAAACCCTGTCTCAAAAAGAACAAAAAATGGGTTATTAATAATTAATAGGAATCTAGCTTATCCTAAAGGAACTACAGGGGAAGAATAACTTGCTTTTGAATAAAAATCTCTGGCCTTTCGAAAGTGTATAGTGCTATAGGATAGGTCAGTAGTAGCCCTCCAATCTCTGTGATTCTATAAATCATTTTTCATGGAAAAAAATTCTCCCAAGTTTAAAGGAATTAGGGCTGAGTGTAAAATACTGGATTTAAGAGTTTAGTTCTGGGAGTTTAAAAAATCCTTATTAAAGCATGCTACAGTAAACTGGTTAAAAGCACTTTATTGATTACAATTATCAATTCACACATTACCTCACAAAGCAACTGTACAAAGAAAGGAATCACTGTAAGAAGATCCAAGAATACTGTTAAATCACGGCACAAATGCAGTTTGTATGGTTTAAAGCTTGTGTAAGAGACTGTAACTAGCATGTGTACTTTTTTCGTAATCAGACATTGTCATAGTCGGCCACAAGTGTGTAAAAACTGCCTAATAGAATAAAATGTAAAATGTTCAGATGCTTCTTTGAAAACAATTGGAGAGAGCACCATTGTGTAAAAGACAGAAAAAGCTTGAAATATTCTACCATGTACATCACTGAAGTTCTATAATTGAAAAATACTGTATTATGTAAGTCTGACTAAGTACATCAGTTGAGACAATAGTTTTTTTTTTTCCATAACGCTGCACTATTGTACTGTATTTTACAAAACCAGTCGTTGGTTTAAGAAAAAAAATGTTTTAGGAAATTTTATAAACATGCAAAAACATTGGCTAAATACAAGGTTGCACCATTAATCTGATTGATAAATTTTTAAAACAACACTGTAGATATTCAACAAACCAGTTTAGTGCTATTATAACCCATACTTTAAAATACAGAGTCCTGCACTGAATTTGCGGCAGTGCACAATGAGAAACACAAAACTAGCGAATCGGAATTCTGGTCAATTCAGTTTTAGATACTAGTTTTATTTATTGTGCTACTTTCTCTTAAAAAAAGATGAGGTGGATTTTAAAGTTCTAGCAAGAGACCAGACATAGTATTAAATTTTACTTTCCACAGTGGTAAAAGGGAAGAGAGAAGCAGAATATAGCACGTAACTATTTTTAAAAGCCTGACTTACCCTGAAAATTTTTGAAAGAACATTCATTCCTAAAATGAGAGGTTCACTTAGGGATTGTTTAGTTGTAAGTTAAACTAACCAAACATAAGCATCAGTACTAAATGTGTTATAATTTAAAATGAGACATTCACATCAAATCAAATTTCACTTTTGTAATAGTCGTATTAAATTTAAGACATCACTAGGGTTAGAGCAGGTTGGCCACAACATTGTTCAGCAAAAAAAATCACCTGGAGGAAAATCTGTGTCACTACTCAAAATTCCTTATCATTCTCCATAAGCATGTACATCCATTAACTCAAGGTTTACTTGGTTCATGTAAGTCTAAATTAAAATGAACTGCTTACTAGGATTTCTTGCTGCTACATTCCAAGTCAAATCTGCCTCTGCATGTGGAATTCAGTATTGGTGGGTCCCCTGGAGTTCAGAGCTAGGAAGAAAACTTAGTTTGAGTGCATCAGCATTCACATCAAGTAAGTTTCCCTGAATGTTTTTGGGGAAATGAGACTTCCCAAAGCAGAGGAGATACGCTTGCCGACAGTAAAACTTGCTTTCATACGCAGCAGCATGGTAAGTAACCAAGCCATGTGGTGGTCATGTTTTAGAAAAGAATGTATCTAAAATACTCTGGCCAGAGCGGGGTGTGCTGGCATGGGTCCATAGTTTCCAACTCAGGAGGCTGAAGCAGGATTGTCTGTGGCCAGCCTGGGCAACATAGGACCCTGTCTCCAGAAAAAAAAATCTTACTAGACCTCAAAATTTACTTTTTTGACATGCAGTAGTCTTCCGAGGCACATTACATGTGAATATTTTTCTCATGGTACTGGGGACCTACGCCTCACACTTGTTAGGCAAGTGCTGTACTGAGCTACAGCCCCAGCAAGGTAATTCCTGCAGTCATGAGACCTTTGTCACCAGTTGGGCCTGTGTAGTTACCCACAGTATTCAGTGGTGGTTAGTTTTCAGTTGCCTAGTGCATATTACGGGAATTGCTTTAAATTCCTCTCTACACAAACTTTAATGACATTAAAATAAATGTCATTTAAAAATGTGAAGACCATAGAAGTCTACCCTTTACTGTGCCTCTAAAGTATATTACAGTACTTTTAAGAAAAGATACTGTCTGCATATATGTATGAAATGTGTGTGTGTCTCCGTGGTTATTCACACAATAGAAGTGCTTTTCTGAAGTGAAATTTGGACCCAATTGCTGAAACCCTTTATCGAAAATGAATGTGTTCTCTTTTACAACGTGCCCCATGTCAAGGAGCTGCTCCTCGTGAAGTGATGTAAATAATTCACAGACACTTAACAACAGATGGTCCACAGAAACCCTGGTCAGAGGATAGACGCACGCTCGCCCTGCCCGCTGCAAGGCTCTGTTCTGCTACGGTGCCTCCACCCATGGTGTGCTGTTTGTAACACCAGCCGGCCTCAGGGAACAACACAGCCGCTGCCTTCACTGCAGGGGATGGACATCCCAGCACATTTACAATACAATAGTATATTCAGGGTTACAGGTGATCAAAAGGTAACCGAACAGTAGTTTATAGTTTACTAAGTTACAAAATGCACTTCTATATATCAGAATAATGCCTGACTTCACATCAAGCAGGACAGCATTATTTACATCTCTAGGAGAAGACCAGAGGAAAAGCATCTGTTTAAACTGAAGGGTGGGAACATCCGAGTAACAAATACAGCACTGACAAGTGGAGGAACTGCCTGGTATGCTCCTGACTCCTCTGAAAATCGCTTTGGGAATTCGGTTTTAAAGTTGGGTCACTGACATCTAGATATACTTTGACGCAAAGCACCTGACTGGTATTTTGTAAGGAAAGATATTACAAGAGAGCAAAAAGCTTATGTTTCATTCTAAGAAAGCTGGGGGCTTAGGTAGTTCACATAAATTCAGGTTTTATTTCTTTTTGAAGATAATGTCTCACTATGCAGTTGAGGCTGGCTTTAAACTCACTGTAGCCCACATGTATACCACCAGGCCCAGGCAATAAAGTCAGATTTTACACTGCATAAAATTCATAAAGCCACCTTGTTTAGAATTAATCAGTGAGTGCTAGCAGATGGTCAGATTTTGTTTCTCTCAAAAATTGTTATGGCTGTCACAGGATTTCCTACCTAGATGTTAATATAGAAAACATTCGGTAAGATTCTTCAGATGCAGGGACAATCTTTAGGTTTTGTTTTTTTTTTTTTTTAGTTTTTTAGGGACAATCTAAATATTTATCAGACTTTTAAAATATAAGTATACTCTACAAACTTAGTTCCAAAAGTATGCAATCAACAGACACGTCCAGAGGTTTAGAGGTTATGACTCCATGTCAACTGACCATAACCGGGCTTTTAAAATGCCAAGAATTATATATATGCCTGCACTTTCATTAATCTAACAAATTCTAATAAAGTTTCTTAGGTTTGTCCATAATGTCGGAGTGTAAGCTTTTTTCTCTGGAACTTGTAATTTGTTCTCTCAAAGGACTGAAAATAAGCACTTAGAAGGACTTTCCTCAGAGGTTCTTCTCCGTCAATACTTTTTATTGTGTGACGTGGTCTAACTATGTAGTTCAGACTGGCCTTGAACTCACAATGGATCCTAGGCTGGCCTCAAACTCATGGTGCTCCTCCTGCCTCAGCCTCTTGAATGCTCGAATTATAAGTGTGCACCACCATGCTGATGCTGACAACACTCTTTTTAAGTGGCTGCTTAGATAGAAAGCAATGTCAAATTCAAGAGGATTTCCTACTTAAACATAGCACACACACACACACACACACACACACACACACACACACAATCCCATCTATTACAATTAAGATGTAGTTCTTAACAAAAAGCAAACACCATAGGGAACTGCTAGAAAGTATACATTCTGATCTACAAAAACAACAACACAGTACAACCAAAAATTTATCAAGGTTAAACTAACTTCTCTAATGAATACATCAGTCCTTTTGATCTCGGCAGGCTCTGCCTTGTTTTCTCTTTTTTTTTTTTTTGTAGTTTACTGAAAGCTTTTTGTATTTAATACAGTAATAAAAAAATCTTCACCTGCAAATATAAGGTAGAATTTGTTTTCACAGCTATAGGCTGTAGCATTCATTTCTCCAGATATTGATGGAGAACAGAAAAAAATACAAGACACTGTTAATTCCAGACCCTAAGAAAACTGTCCCAAGAGCCTGTTGCCACAGCCATGCCATCATCAGTTATACCTAAACAGCTGACTCGGTTGTCATGACCAGCAAGGACACCTGAAAAAAAAAAAGCAACAAAGTTAGCACCTGTAACTTTAAAACTGATGAAGTATGTACATCTAGAAACACTCTTTTTTTGGTGGGTGTGGTGAGGGGGGCTACTGCTGTGCAGCCCAGGCCGGGCTCAAACTCAGCAATCCTGCTTTTGTCTCCAGTGCCGGGATGACAAGGGCACTACCTCGCCCAACTTTAAAGGGCTCTTACAACAGGTTCCAGCTGGGTGCTGGCATATGCCTGTAATCTGTGCACTGGGGAGGCCAACCTGAACTCCACAGCGAGACACTGTAAAAAAAGTCCTTCAAAGCTGGGGTGGAGCCTTTGTGCACACAGCCTTGAGTTCAATCCCCAGCACCATGCGGGAGGGGTGGGGGGAGGTTCACTGAATATCCAGCACAGTTGATAAAAATGGATCAACTCAAAGACAAAACTGGCAGAAAGCCTGAGGATTCTTAAGTGTAAGTACATCAGAGTTAAGAATATAAACCAAAAAATTAACTCTAGAGAATATAAAAAATCTGAATGGCAGAAGTCACAGTGTATCCCACACTGCTCAGCAGTGAGTACTTTTTTAAAAAGCCTAATTATATACACTGACTTGCTCTTGTAGTTTACTAAACCTAAGAAAAACTTACTACATGGGCAGAACTAGAGAACAGGGAGGACGTGGCTACTGTAGAGCAGGGATATTGATGCCAACCCTTGTCCTTGTTACTGGTCAAGCCCTCAGGCCCCGAGAAAAACACATACTGGCCATGGAGCATATCATCTATGGTATGAAAGTAAGTAATTAAAAAAAGATTGAAACTGTTACTTTGGGCAACAGAAAATATGGATGCGGGTCCAAGGTAACAAATCATGAAATCAGTATGGAGATTTCTCAGAAAACTAAAAACAGACAGCTAAGTCTGATCATAGGTCCATCAGCAGCAGAATGGATAAAGAAAATGAAGTATTTATACACGTGGAGTACTACACTGCCATAGAGAAGGATAAGTCATTTCTACAAAAATGGATGTCCCTCCAGACATTAATGTTAAGTGAAACATCTGACACCCACACACGGTTTCCCATAGGAGAAATAGTGCGTGGTTTCTCACAGGAGACACTAGAGCAAAATAAAATAGGAAACGAGATCTTTCTCGTGGGGAGGGGACCAAGCGGTGGAGGAGACAGGAAGGGGTGGTGGAGAGGGAACGTGTCACACGTGCATCAATGCCCAACCATCAGTATAACCCTTACGTGCTTCAAATACGGACTAATAACAATTTATACATTTCTAAAGGCGACAAATTGTATAAAATCACTGTGTAGTCCTCAGTATGGGTGTTTAGCCCAATACTTTGGCACCCATAGGGCAGAACTCAGGATGAGGCTAGCAGAGGACAACAGGTGTCCGGCCTGCCCCTCACCGTCTGTTCTGAAGGACGGCAACAACCCACAGCAGCCCCTACCCATAGGAGGTACAACGGCTCCTACCAGGCTGTAAGAAAAGCATGATTATAAGACGACTGTCATAGCCGGGTGTGGTGGTGCACGCCTGTAATCCCAGCACTGGGGAGGCTGAGGCAGGAGGACTGGTGCAAATTTGAGGACAGCCGGGGCTACAAAGTCAGTTTAAGAGCAGCCTGAAGTGCATAGCGAAACCCTGTCTCAAAAAAAAAGACTAAATAAATAAATAAATAAAAAGACCCTAGTGAGTGATACTCGTTACTTACCTTCATACCCAAACTTACTAGAACTTGGTTACTCTTCCGAAAAGAGAAATAAAATAACGGACCATGGACTGTAACTGCATTCAAAGGGTAACAGAGCAATGGAGCTGTAAGGAGAACCTGCACGTTACCACTTCCCACAGCTCCAGGGCGTCCGTGGAGCCTGTGAGATGACCCGCCAGAACATCCTCCCTCCTCCGCCTACTCAGAAGCGAATGCAGACTCGCTCACCTGCACGGTCTCCTTTCAGCGTGTCCCAGACATTGCAATTGAAATCATCGTAACCAGCTAGCAGGAGGCGCCCACTTTTCGAGAACGCTACGGAAGTGATCCCACAGATGATGTTGTCATGAGAGTACAGTAACAATTCCTGGTCTGCGCGGAGGTCGAAGAGCCGGCAAGTAGCGTCATCGGAGCCAGTGGCAAAGGCATATCCGTTTGGGAAGAACTGTGAAGAAATGCAACACACACGTACTGCACAGACGCACAGAACAGTCACGGGAGTCAGTACACTGCGTCAACAAACCGGTGTGCAGCCTTGCTACACGAGAATTACCACGTCGATGACGGCAGGACGCATGATTTTTATAATTTTTTTTTTCGTGTTGAAACAGGGTCTTGCTATGCTGCCCAAACTGGCCCTCAACTCTTGATCCTCCTGCCTCAGCCTTCCAAACCCAGCATTTTTCTTTTGGAGATTGAACCTTGGGCCTCACATGTGTTAGCAAGCAGTCTACCACCAAGCCGCACATCCCTGCCCTAGAATTTTAAAATAAATGGAGGATAGGAAGTTGGTTAGTGAAATGTATTTTCACTTGCTAAAAACTAAATATTGCCATGTAGGTGGCAGCATACACCTGTGATCTCAGCACTTGGGAGGCCAAGACAGAGGAGCACGAATCCAAGGCCAGCCGGGACTACATGATCAAGGCCAGCAGGGACTACACAGCAGTAGTTCGGTTTTTCTCAAAAACCGAAAAAGCACCCAAGTATTCACCTGTAAACTTTTATGATTTCTTCATAAAGCTGTGCACCATTTTTGATAAACTGATCATTCCTGTGGCTACTCTTAATAAAATTTTTTTCCTATACTGTAATAAATTATTGGTATAGGAAAGCCACTGCTTTAAAAGCAGTTCTGTAATCCAGGAAATACAATGAACTTTTGCTTGTGCTTTCTAGCTAGCTGAACAGATCATCGGCAAATAATATTTTTTCTACTTTCTATTGCATTTATTATTTGGATTTAACTATACAGACTGACAGTTTCAGACTGATTTAAATAGCAGTGGTGTGCAGTGGTGCACACCTGTAATCCCAGCACTCAGGAGGCTGAGGCAGGAGGAGCTCTGAATTTTAGGCCAGCCTGAATTACACAGTGAGATGCTGTCACTAACTAACTAAAGGTGATGGTGGATTACTGTCCTGTTGCTCTCCAGAAGGAGAATGTCTCTACTGTATCTCATTAAGAAGAGACATAATTTAGGAGGTTCTCTCCAGGGTTCTTCTTATGAGAAATTAGAACAACTGCTTTGGGTTGGCTGGGCAGTGCCTTGGGAAGGCGGCTGGCTGTGAACAGGGGAAGTTGATCTTACTCTGTAACACACACCGCTGTAGAACACTGAGCCTGGAGGTGACGCTAAAGCTAGGATTCCCAGGACCTGAACCCCCAGCAGCCATGCTTGTCAGCCTATTGCAAATTTGCCTCCTAGTGCTAAACAGTGAAGGATCCTGGCTTTGGGTGTGGACCTGACTGAACTCTCATGGCCTTTTCTGCAGCAGGACAGTATTTTGAAAAATACTATTGCGTTTGCATGTGCGTGTGCGTGTGCGTGTGTGTGTGTGTGTTTCCTTTTGACTTTCTCATACATCTTCTGTAAGGGAAATGAGGCCGTTTGCCCTCCTTTACTGCAAGGGAGATATGTGTTCCTAGATGGAAGCAGAAGTAATATTTGTTCCTAGGTTTGACTAATGTTTTGTTGTCGTCTTTTTGAGACAGGGTGTCGCTAATGCAGTTCGGGCCGGCCTTGAGCTCACTTGGTATCCAGGCTGGTCTCGACCTCACAACAATCTTCCTGCCTCAGCCACCCAGGTGCTGGGATTATAGGTGTGCGCCGCCATGCCCAGCACTGGCTAATTTCAGATTCAGACTTTTTTCTCGTCTGTGCACTGCTGTGCACACGCACGGGCTCACCTATTTACTCAGTGACTGACCTATCCAGCCAATTTTGGAAATAAAACCTGTATTTCTTCCATAAATAAAGGCCTAGCAGTGGTGGTGAACCTATGGCTTGTGTGCCACAGAGGGTTGTTGGTATCACGGAAAGCTCTAAAAGGTTCCTCAGCACTGGCCTAGAGCTATAAATTAAAACTTTTTCCTTAAACTCCTATTATTTAGAAATTCAATGTTCAGAGCACACATTGTAAGGATCCTGGAGGGAAATTAGTTAAAATCATGCAGTAGGTCTCAACATTTTAAATGCAGAAGGAACTTTCTGTAAAACACCTTCCACTTACACTGACGGCGTTAATGTCCGAGACGTGGCCTGTGAAGGACTGTCTACACGCCCCGTCTCGAATGTCCCACAGCTTGGAAGAGGCGTCACAAGCACCAGAAACGAAAGTCCGCATGTCAGGACTCAGGGAGAGGCTCATCACGTCCCCAGAGTGCCCAGTGAAGGTGGTGGTCTGCTGGGCAGTTTCGATGTCCCATAAAGCACTATAATTAAGAATAAGGAAAAGTTAACAACCATTACCTCTCACATGTTAGTTCCTAGGGTACGCTCAACCCCAAAGGCGGTGTTCCTCTGGAGTAAACTTACCAGGTCGTATCTCCTGAGCTTGTAACAATCTGGCTGTCATCTAAAAAGCGACAGCAGGACAAGTAGCCTATAGCAGAGAGTAGCAAAATTTAGGTTAAATTGATCAAATAACTCAATGACCATACTGTTTTTAAAAATACGTCTGTATAAATATTTACATGATCTATAGTTCTGTTTTTAATTACTTCTAACTCTGTACTGTCTGCAACTAAATTTTATCAACACTCATGGGAGGCATTTAAAATGTCAAATGACACCAAGTACTCCAACAGTGACACAAGTGACCAAGACATCTGTCATCTAAGTTACCTATGGGGCAGCCTTGCTCCTTTGCATGAACAACCGTAATCCTGGCAGACAATGTTAAGCATCTTGGAGAAAAATCCTTAAAACACTGTGAGGAATTAGAACATCAATGCAGGCTTTATGACAGATGTGGCATGTGACTGGCCAGCATCACCAGATATCCAGAGTATAGAAACAGCAGGGAAGCACCATTTTGAAGATTTTTTAAAATCGTAGTCAAATAGTAACCCAATACTACACTACGGAACTACTGTGTTCACACAGGCAAATACAGCAGTGGGCAGGTGAGTAGGGAAAAATACCTCGCCAGCTCTTCTTAACACACCCTAAGTGCAGATCCCACAGGCCCACAGTTGTTAGGCAGTAGCATAAAATGGAGAAAACTTTATTTGCTTCCTTTAATATGTTTAATTGCTTTTTTTGTAACTTTAATTACTGTTTGGAACATTGATTCATTCATTCATTATATTTATTTTGAGACAAGGTCTTGCTGTGTAGTCTAGGCTGGCCTCGAACTCATGCCAAGCCTCCTGCCTCAGCCTCCTGAGTGCTGGGATTATGTATGGAATTTTCACGTTTATAATAAAAAAATAGCTATTTTTGAAAAAAAAATTAAATTATGGGGCTGGGAGTGTGGTTCCATGGAGGAGTATGTGCTTAGCAGGCACAAGGTCCTGAGTTCAATCCCCAGCTCCAAATAACATGACAATAATAAAATCGTGGTTAACTTTTAGAAGTAGTTTTCCTACTTCGTGGTAATTTCTGCTTTCTTATTACCACTCATCCTTTAGCCAGCTGAGCACAATCAGACACAAACCCTCAATCCGCACATTCTAGGGACAATGTACGGTGGAACAGGACAGACTGTGCTTCTGGAGGCTCACCTGTGTGGCCAGGCAACTCTCGGCTCACTCTCACGTTCCCCTCTCTGGTTTTTAAATTATATATAGAGCAGATGTTGTCCAGGCCTCCACAAGCAACATAGTTACCAGATGGGGCATACGCACAGGTCATCACCCAGGAGGACCTCAGAGGAATAGCGTGCATCTGTGAAATGAATACAACCCACACAAAGGGTTAGGAAAATTTATAAAAACAGTCAATTATCTGTTTTTTAAGTTCTTCTTCTCAACATTCAGCTTTTAAACTTAGCCATAGTAAATATTGCTAAAATTAAGTACACCCAAGAAAATAAGTCAAATGAGAAGTATAATGGCTTGAGAACATGAACAATGAAACTCAAAACACAAATGCACATACAAAAGCCTATTAATATTTTCTGTGTTATCATCTGAAGAAATGTCCACTCGGAAACGATTCCTTTAACAGAAGCAGTGATACAAAGACCCTTCAATGCTGTTACAGTGTGTATCCAGATGCACCCCCAAAGCCTCCTGTGGTCATAGGTGGGGCTTTTCCAAGGTGCCTGGATCTAGGGTGAGTGATGCTGCAGAGAAGAATGTGATGCTGGGGTCGCTTCATGTGCAGTGCTGGGAGTAAGGCTGCTCTCCCTGGGTGTCGGTGGCCTAAGGCTGGCCTGGCTAGGATATAAGGGACACAAAGAGGGCTGCCACTTGTCACTTGCTGCGGCGGTGTTACCCTGCTGCCTTCTGCCTAGCATCAAGTGCTGCCCCTCTGCTGTGCCACCCTGCCTCGGAGCCAGGTAACTATGCAGTGAAACCTCCCCAAACTGTGAGCTCAATAAACCTCTGGGTGTCAGGTATTTTGTCTCAGCAATGAGAAAAGTAAGACAAATGCTAATATAGCCATTTGAAAAATTCAGAATAAAACAGGTTTGAGCCACGTGTGGTGTTGCACACATGTAATCCCAGCCCTTGGGAGGCTAAGGCAGGAGGACTGCCACAAGTTCGAGGGCAGCCTGGACTACACAGCAAGACCCAGTCTCCACAAAACAAAACAACAAAAGAAAAAAAGTACAAATTTTAATATAATTCTTTTTGCAGTAGCACTCAAAAGAGGAATTCCTTCTGAACAATAGAAGGGAAATAATTAACAAATAGGGTAGATTCAAACAGTTCTTCCGTTAAGAGATGATACTAGCATTCTTTAAGTAATAGGGGTTCTGGAACCGCATTTAAACAATGGGGAGGGTTTGCACTGTTTCACTCACACCTGCCTGGTGCCTTGTTCTCCAACCTCAATCACCTGCAATTTATACAGAAAGGCTCAAGGTGTTTTGGGACATTGGGTCTAGGCGGTCTGTGTAGGACAGCAACACACTGCATAAATGCTACTATGATCTCAACCAAGAATAACTTTTAAAGTTTTTGGTTTTGTTTTAAGACAATGTAGTTGAAAGAGGCATGCTCTGGGCCAATTAATATAGAAAAACTGTTATTGTCTTAGGTAGCTTCAAAATCTCCATCAGAAGCTGGGCATAGCGGTGCATGTCTAGAATCCCAACACTCGGGAGGCTGAGGCAGGAGTGAGACCCTGTCTGAAAAAAACAAACAAAAAAATATTTTCTCAGACTGTGGGGTAGCTCAGTAGTAGAGCACTTCCCCAGCAAACACAAGGTCCCTGGTTTGATCACCAGCACAGTGAAAGGAAAAAAGAAAACAAAACACAAAAGAACCAGGCTGAAGATACTATTTTACAAAATAGTATTTTCGAATGTTTAATAAAAATAGTGCTGTGTATACAGAGTATAAAATTATGTGATTCATGGAAGTATTCAAAAAGGTTTTCTACTGCCACTCAATAACTTGAAGTCAGGAATTCCTTATAGCAGCTGTATTAAGAGAATCCGGTCTTTTACTACTAAACCCAAACAAGCAGTTCTGTGCCTACACCCTATCTCCTAAGCATTGCGGAAACAGATCAGTGCCTGGAGGGCCGGGGGGCGCTCCATGCTAACTATCCAGTTCACCCACAGTTAGAAATAAAAATCAGGGACATTTCACACCTGGAAATAGGACTTTCAAAAAATTCACTTATACATAAAAATGGTACTTTTAGAGCTCAAATACAAAATATAGGATTCGAGTAAATCACATTGAACAATATTAATGTACTTCATCCTTGGGAATAAAAAAAGGTTAAGTATTAAAAGCAAACAACCTAAAGAGAGGCTTTAGATGAAAATAAAATGGAACAGGTTTATCTCAGAAGGCAAAGTTTGAAGCAAGAATGAAAAACAGAATTGCTTGACAGCAAACCAAATACAAGATTATTTAAAGGAATGATTAAAAAAATTCTACCTTATTTGTGGTATAGCTATCCCAAATAATTAATTTTCCATCTTGGGAAGCACTCACTAGTAGCCTAAAGGGACAAACACAAAATTAATTTGGTATTTACAACTTGTAAGAAAAAAAGAGTTTAAGTTGGTTATATATTATACATTAATGTATGACAGTTCAGGAAAAAAAACAATTTTTCTAAAAGATACTTGACCTAAAAATGTTCTTCCTATTTTTAAAAAACTGTATACAGCACAGCATACATTTTTGAGCATAAATCATACACTTAGCAACTCACTAAACACGTCTTTGGCTATGATTCAATTTCTCCATGGCGACAACACTGCAATTATCACTGAAGGTGCTGGCAGAGCTGAGCTGACTGGCTGAGTATATACAATCTATATACAGTTAATGACAGAGCACATACAGGCCCAACACCCACCCTCCATGCAGGCTAAGCAGTCAACGGAGACTCTGTAGAGGCCGCGTGGCGGCAGTGTGACAGGGACGCAAGGCATACCTTTGCCTGCAAGGTCACAGCATAACATTCAAGGATCTTTATAATAAATCAAGTGAAAATTGCTGAAGACTAGTATAAAAGAAATACTGTAGGTCAGTAAAAGAAGAATGAATAACTGAGCTGAATTAATTAAAAACTGCATCTTGAAAACTGTACTTTGGCGAGTGGAGATAGAGAAGCCTGAGACCTAGGAGGACGGAATGCCTGACAGCAGGAGACAGGAACGCACACGGGGCGTCCCGAGTGAGTCTGCAGGGCAGAATGTGTGAGAAACAGGAGACAAGCCATGAGAAGATGAGACAGAGACGGTGCCATGGAGTTTTGTTTGCTGGGCGGAGGAGTTACAACTTCTTAAGTAACAGTCAATAAAGTCTGTTCTGTTCGGGAATTTTTTTTTTTCACCACAACTTAAAATTCAAAAGATACCCAAGAATGGACACTGAAAAAACAAAATCACCTTGTGCGCTACTCCCAGTCACCCAGTTCCGTCCCCTGCAGACAAAAACAACACGGGGCCTTTGTCACTTGTTTTTACAAAAAGGAAAAGCTGATGGTGGAATAGGACTAGAACCTAAGGACAATGTTTCAACGTCCACCTGGCACCATCAGGACGTGCAATTGCTCAGTAAGGAGCTGCTAGTGTGAAACTGGTGACTGGGTGATTTTTTGGTTTTTGAGAAAATTTTATGAAAACGAAGCAAAGAACATTATTTCAAGTGATTGGACTTGCTGTACCAATGAGACAAATTATCTTCACCTTAAAATATTTTAAGAAAAATGTAACTTTGCCCTGGCTGAATGTCCATTATATAACGGTATCCAGCTTCCTCTATAGAGGTACGTGCTCCATATTCACGATTTCAAGTATCCTGTTCATATCAGCATTAAGTGAGAGAGGCTTCTCTATTTAAAATCCGAGTGTCTCCTGGAAGCAGATAATAATACATGTGCAGCTATTTTTTCTCCAGTGGTGCTGAAAATTGATTTTTTTTTTTTTTTTTGGCTTGGACATTACCCAGTAAGATCAACCAAATCAAAGGAACATGTCAGCCACTGTGACAGGAGGCAAACCTGCTACTGCCAAACACACCAGGAAGGGCGCAGGCTGCACGCAATCCCAGGGACACAGTGGGTCGTGGTGACCAAACCGGCTAAACTGCAAGCCAGGTGTGAGCCAGGTGTGTGCGTGTGCACGGAAGATGCCGGGGTCACACACCCCGGCACATGCACTCGGGCTGGGCTGGGAGAGTAAAAGATGCTTTCAATGAAAACCACCTTGCCTCATATACTCCAACCTTTATAAACTTAGGAAAGAAATAGCACTACTCTCTAACTAGCACACAGAGGATGTTCAATAAATATTTGTCTATTAATTGAAATTTCAAGGTGAATATGAGTATTTCAATGGCTATTGCAAAACAAAGTGTAATATCCCACTGCAAAGAAATGAAATCCTTTCCGAAACTGCTTTCAGATCATTTGATAATGGATTTTTTGAGTGGGGAAAGTTTTTAAACTTCCAGGGAGGGGTGCAGCTCAGCAAAAGAGCTCTCCTAGCAGGCACCAGCCCCCGTTTGATCTGCAGGCACCCTCACCTTCAGACAAAGAGCTTCAGTATTCTTAGCGAAAGCAAAATGTTCACATTGGGTGTATTTTCTACAAATATATAGTTGTAATATACTGTCATAATATACTTTGTTTTTAAATAAAGAAAATAATAAATAATGATTCTTAAGAAAAAATAGTTCTGCTGACTATTTGAAAATGACAGGCACGAACCTTGAGTCATACCCCCAGTGCATCGCATAGATTTTGGCCAGGTGGCCCCTCAGGGTACGCCTTGTCCGCATCTGTATTCGACCCACCGAGTCCATATTTGATGTGATCTTTGGAAGGAAACAAAACTATTATTCTTCACCTCAGACATAGTTCACATGATTACTTCAAGTAGAAATAACTGGTAGATAAAAAGACATAAAATTTATAGTAACTGAATTTAATACATAATCCCACAGAATTATGGATCAAAATATTGTACACGAAAAACAATGATTAATTTAAAATAATCCTAGATGCTATCATAGACAAGAATATTTTGTCAGACTATTAAGTAGAAAGACTAGATATACCTCTTTAAAAACCAGTCATGCTTAGGACAAGAAGAGTAGAGGGACACAGGGGTTGGGCAATGGGTACCACAATACAGTTACATAGGATGAGCGGGGTGTGTGGCACAGCAGGGTGATCACAGTTTACAATAACCTATTGCATTACATAAAATTAGAATTAGAAGACAGGAGTTCAAAGTTTCCCAACAAAAAGAAATGATAAATGCTTAAGGAGAGGGAAAATCTAATTACCCTGATTTGATCTTTACACATCAGATATATATAAAATTATCACACTGTACCCATAAATATGTACAACTATGTGTCAGTTAAAAAAAAGAAAAAACTACCAACAAAAATTTAATGGCAGGTGATCAAAGAACATTTTACATTCTGTGTATAAGAAAGCCAGCTTCACATGTCTATAGCACATGGCTGGGGATACAGCTCGACAGACCTGCACCCGCCTGGCAAACACAAGGTCCCAAGTTCAAGTTCCAGCACCAAAAAAAAAAAAAAAAAGGATATAGCACATAGAGTATTTCCTTAATAGAAATAAATGATCAACAGTAATTAAGCTAACAAAACCTTCTCAAGAGTTTCCATAATAAGAAAAAAAACCACTAATCATGATACACTAAACGGAATAAAAACTACTTAAAACAAGCATAAACTAGATGAATCGACACATTTTTATAGCATTTATTTTTCCACAGGCTATTTAAGAGAGACACTGCGTGTGTGTGTGTGTGTGTGACAGAGAGAGAGAGAGAGAGAGACAGACAGACAGAGGGAGAAACAGAGGGACAGGATCTCACTATAGGCTGTCACTGAACTCAATATGTAGCCCAGGCTGGCCTTACACTCTGTGAGTCTCCTGCCTCAGTCCCGAGTGTGGTGCCTGGCTTAACTGTGTGTGTGTGTGTGTGTGTGTGTGTGTGTGTGTGTGTGTGTGTAATATATACTGCCTATTCTTTAATATATGTATTATATTTATATCTTATATGTTACATAATATGCAATTAATACATATATATTATATTAAAGAGTAGGCAGTATTTTTGGGAGAATAAAAGCTTCTGTCTAAGAGGGACAGAAGTGGGTCAGGAGTAGGTGGCCCTTTAACGATATATTTTAAAAACACATATACTGTACAGTATTTAACAAATTACAGAGTATTTTTTTTAAATTACAAGGTACTTTATATAGAGCTCATCTGTATCAGTGTCAATTTATTTCATGTAGAGTAGTAAAACGAACTGAGGGAAAAAATACTTTACCTGAACCAGTGTTGCATCGTTACAGGCTTTCCGAGCATCCTGAAATAAAGAAGACCGTTAGTACATATGGAAGCCGCTAGATATGATTAAGATGAAAAGTTTATGAAAATATGGATTTGCAAATAAACTTCCACTGTACATCTTTATTTCTAAAGTTTCTTTTTATCTTTCTGAGACAGGGTCTTGCTATGCAGTTCAGGCTGGCCCTGAACTCACTTTGTAGCCCAGGCTGGTCTCAAACTCGCAATGATCCTCCTGCCTCAGCCTTCCAAGTGCTGGGATTACAGCCGTGAGCCACCACGGCCAGCTAAAGTTTTGCTTTTTTTGAGACACAGTTTTACTATGTAGCTCAGACTGGCCTTGAACTCACTATGTAGTCCAGGCTAGCTTTAAAGCTGCTGAGATCCTCCTGCCTCCCTTCTACATGCTAAGAATTACAATCATGTGCCACCATGCCTAACTCTAAAACTGTTTTGAAATAAAATTCATGTAACAAAATTATTTTAAGGTATATAATTCAGTGATTCTTAGTATATTCAAAATGCTGTACAACCACCACTCTCCAACTCTAAAACACCCCTGTCCTCTGCAGAGACCCTGCCAGCCCGATTCCCTTTCCCTCATTCCAAAGCGATCATTCATTATTTTTCTTTCTCTGTAGATGTGCCTGCTCCTAGGTGTTTCACATAAATGGAATCATACCACAGGCAGCCTGTGTGTCCAGCCTCCTTGATTTAGCATTATGCTCAAGGCTTAGCCATGTTATAGCACTGGTACCTCATGCCAGTCATGACTGAAGAGTAGCTCATGATGTGTGTGTACCATACTTTGCTGACCCCTTAATCAAAAGTGGTGGGCCCAGGTCTCCATTTCTCAGCTACCACAAATAATAATGGCAAGAACATTCATGTATAAATCTTCATGGGTATTTATGTTTTGAGTAACTGGGGCATGGCTGAAGGGTGGGATGACCAAGAGGGGAGCACAGGCACCCTGTCAAACTTTTACAGCAGCTGCCACCATTTCCCACTCCCAACAGCGTGTTAGGGCTCCAGCGTCTCAATTTCTTCAACAACAATTTATTTTACATTTACTATACTATACCTTTTACTTTTTAAAAAGAATAAAAACTTAAAAAATAGAAATGATACAGAATTTCACTAAACATGATAGGAACTCAACAACAGCTGTTATATTGCATATTGTTGCCTTCAAATCAGTTGTTCGTATTACTAGAAACATGCAAAATTGATTAAAAAATTAAAGAGAAAAACTACATATGAACAGTTTTTGATAAAACAGAAATCAGCAGTACAATTATCCCAGCCATCCTTGTATATATGTATGTATTTTCTCCCCTTATTTTCTCCTTTCCCACATCCCAGTTGTTCCTTCCCCTTGAGCAGTTTCTTTCCCTTTCACAGTATCTATTGAACCTTTCAGATTGTATTTACTTCCTCAGGTTCTAACATGAGGGAGACAACACGGTGTTTACACATGAGGGTCCCATTCATTTCACTTATGAGTGTGGTCTCTAGCTGCACTCACTCACCTACAAAAGCCTCGAGTTTATCTTTTTTTTTTTTTAGAGCTGGGTAATATTCCATTGTATAAAAAGACCACATCTTTTTTATCTGTTCCTCAGCGGATGGGCATTTGGGTTGTTCCCAAGATTTATCTATTACAAATTGCACTGCTATAAACATGGGTGCACATATATCGCTGTGGTGTGATGTTTTCAGTTCTTCTGGGAAAATACCCAGCAGGGGAACAGCTGGGTTGAATACAGCGGCTAACCCTAGTTTGTTGAGCAATCTCCACACTGATTTCCGAAGGTTGCACCAGTGTACACTCGCACCAACAGTGGAGAGGGTTCCTTTTTCCCCATAGCCCCTCCAGTGTTTGTTAATGGCTGACTTCTTGATGACAGCCATTCTTTCTGGAGTAAGATGGACTCTCAGTGTTGTTTTAATTTGCCAATGATGTTGAACATTTTTTCATGTATTTATTTTCCATTTGTATTTCTTCATCTGAGAAGTCTGTGTTCATCTCAGGACGCCCATTTTTTGATTGGGTCTTTGAATTTGGGGGCCCTAAATGTTTTAAATTGTTTTGATGTTCTACATAGAAGTCCTCTGTCTAAGGAACAGTTGGCTAAAATTTTTTCCCAACTCATGGGTTTTCATTTTACACTGTTGGAGATTTCTTTTGATGTGCAAAAACTTTTCAATAAGATGAGATCCCAGGTGTTGATTTTTTGAAGAATTTTTTTGTGCAATTTGGTTTTTGTTCATGAACTCTGTCTACCCCTACGTCTTGAAGATTTCTACCTACTTTCTCTTTCAGCAGCTTTAGTGTTTCTGTTTTGTTATTTAAATCTTTGATCCATTTTGAGTTTAGTTTAGTGCAGGGTGATAGGCATGGGTCTAACTTTAGTCTTTGGCATGTGGAAAGCCAGTTTTGCCAGCACCATTTATTACTGAAGCTATCTTTCTTCCAGTGAACATGTTTGGCCCCTTTGTCAAAGATCAGGTACTGAGTGTCTTTGTAGCTGTGTCCGCTTCTCCTAATGTGTTCCACTGATCCTCAGATGTTTTGGGTTTTTTTGCCTGTATCTTACTGATTTTATCACTGTAGCTTTGTAGTATAATGTTAAAGTCAGAGATTGTGATGCCCCTGCCTCGCTTCGTTTCCCTGGATTGCTTTTGCTATTCTGGGTCTCTTCTGGTTCCATAGGAATTGTATAAGTTTCTCTAGATCTGTGAGATTAGTGGTACTTTAATCGAGATTGAATTCAATCTATGTAACAGTTTTGGGAGTGTGGCCATTTTCACAATGTTGGTTCTTCCTACCCATGAACAGGGTATATCTTTCCACGTTCTGAAATCTTCAATCTCTTTTTTCAGAGTACTATAATTTTCACTGTATAGATCTCTTACTTCCTTCATCAGATTTATTCCTAAGTAGTTCATTTTTTATGCTATTGTGACAGGTGTGATTTCCTTAATTTCTCTCTCAGTGTGTTTTGTTGTTTGTGTACAGGAATGCTATTGATTTTTGAGTGCTGACTTTATATCCAGCTATGCTAATGAATTTGGTTATTAAATCTAGACTCTTAGTGGAGTTTTGGAGGTCTTCTATGTAGAATATCATGTCATCCCCAAATAATGAAAATTTCATTTCTTTCTTTCCTATCCTTATTCCTTTTCTTTCTCTCTTGTCTAATTGCCCTGGCTAATGTTTCCAGCACTATACTGAATGGGAGTGGTGACAGTGGACATTCTTGTTTTGTTCCTGATTTTAAAGCAAAAGCTTTCAGTTTTTGTTCATTTTGTATGATGTTGGCTATTGGTTTGTCATAGATGGCTTTTATCAGATAGGGATAAAGACCACCTATTCCTATATTTTGTAGGGTTTTTTTTATCATGAATGAGTGTTGGACTTTATCAAAAGTATTCATCTATTGAGATGATCACGTGATTTTTGTCTTTGGCTCTGTTGAAAAGGTGTATTACATTTATTCATTTGCATGTATTAAATGATCCCTGCATTCCTGGGATGAATCCCACTTGGTCATGATGTATAATCTTCTTGATGATTTCCTGTTTATTGAGAATTTTTGCTTCTATGTTCATTAGCGAGACTGGCCTGAAGTTCTCTTTTTGGTTGGGTGTTTCCCTGGTTTTGAAATAAGGGTAATATTTGCCTCCAGGAATGAGTTAGTGGAAACTGCTTCCTTTCAATTTCATTAAAGAGTTTGAGAAGAATTGGCATTAAATCTTCTCTAAATTTCTTGTAGAATTCAGCTGTGAATCCAGCAGGACCTGGGCTTTTCTATTTTCTATTACATTTTTAATTTCATTGGCTGATATTGAGTTATTCAGGATTTTTATGTCTGCATTCAGCCTTGGTAATTCGTAGGTATCTAGGAATCTGTCCATTTCCTCTGTTTTTTCCATCCTATCAGAATAAAGATTTTTGAAGTAGGTACTGCTGATCTTCTGAATTTCTATAGGATCTGTAGTGACTTCATCCTTTTTATTCCTTACTGCATGAATTTGAGATTTTTCTTTCCTGTTTTTGATAAGGTTGGCTAGGGGTTTACCAACTTTATTCTTTCAAAGAACCAAATTTTTGATTTGTTAATTCTTTGTACTGTTTTCTTAGTCTCCACTGCATTCATTTCTGCTCTCATCTTGTAATTTCCTCCCTTTTTCAGGCTTTGGGCTTGACTTGCTCTTCCTTTCTAGAAGCTTGAGGGGCAGCATAAGGTTGTTTATTTGTGCTCATTCTGTTCTCCTGATGTGGGAATTCACTGCTACAAATTTCCCTCTGAAGACTGCTTTCATTGCGTCCCACAAGGTCCAGTAAATTGTATCTGTATTTTTGTCTGATACAGTTGGGCGCTCCTCTAATTGGTGCACAGATCTTTATGACTGCTATCTCTTCCTCTTGCAGGTTTCCCTTAACAAGTATGTAGTGATTGTCTTTCCTGGTCATTCTTGGGTTGAAGTTCACATTGTCTCCGAATAGAATAGCTACCCCTGCTTTGTTCTGGGTTCCCATCAATGGAGTATTGTTTTCCATCCTTTGACTTTCAGTCTATGAATTTCCTTTTGAGTTAACTGTTTTTCTTGTATACAGCAGTGTTGGATTTTGTTTCTTGATCCACTCTGCCAGTCTGCTGCTTTTGATTGGTGAATTGAGGCAATTTACATTCATGGCTATAACTGACATGTATTGGCTTATCTTACTTTTGTTATTTTCCTGTTGTTAGTTCCCTACTTTTCCCGTTTAACTGCTTGTTCTGCTTGGTGCTTCCTTTCTACTGTTGTTCTTGAGATTGTGGTCATTTTTATCTCTGTTTAGAATATCTTTCCGTACTCTCTGTAGGGTTGGTTTGACAGTCATGAATTTCTTGAGTTCTCTGTTGTTGAAATATCTTATTTCCCCATTAATTTTAAAGGATAGTTTTGCAGGGTACAGCAATCTGGCTTGGAAGCTGTTTTCTTTCAGGACCTGAAATATTTTTCTCCAAGCTCTTCTTCACTTGATGGTGTTGAGAAATCTGCCATGATTCCAATGGGCTTTCCTTTATAGGTGATCTGTTTCTTTTCTCTCACAGTGCTTCATACTCTGTTATTTTGCTGAATTTCTGGGATCTTCATTATTGAAAGTCTGGGTGTAGATTTATTTTGGTTATGGCTAACTGGAGTTTGCCTTCCTTACCTGTATGTCAGATTCTTTTCCCATGCCTGGGAAATTTCTTGCTATTAGTTCCGCAAATAGTCCTTTTATGTCATGTGTGTTGACTCCCGCTGTTTCACTGACACCTGTCCGTCTGATATTGTCTTTCCTTGCATCATCTTGCAGCTGTTGCGCTGTTATTTCCTGGTTCCTTGTTATTTTTAAGAGATCTTTCCTTTCATGATCACTAGCTGCAATGCTGTCTTCAAGCTCTGAAAGTCTATCTTCGGTTTTGTTCGAGGTTTTGCCAGCTTTCGATGGGATGTTTAATTTCCTGGGTGTCTCTTTGACTCTGTTTCATGCATTGTAGTTCTTTCCCACGTTGTTCATTCAAGGTTTCCACCGCTTGTCTGTGCTCCTCCGCTTTCCTACCTATGTCTTCTCCAGACGTGCTAAGCAACGCTTTCACTATTGTTGTCATTCTTTTTTTAATCTGATAGATTTTTCTGATCTGATTTCTTCTGTAACCTGATGGTGCTGTTTCTTTACCTTATTAGCTATCATTCCAGAAATTTCAGGGGTGTGACTTCCAAGTTCTTCTATGTCTGTGTCTCCTGGGCTTGTTCTGGATGGCTGGAGGTCTGAGATTGCATTTCGCTCCTTCATTTTGACATTTTCAAGGCTCCTAAAGTTCCCTGGAGCTCAGCACCACTCCCGCCATAGTGGGAGTGTGCCACGTGGCTCACCGAGGGCCCCGATGTTCACATCAACAATTTTTGTCGTCCATTTTTTAATATGACTGCCATCGTAGCAAGTGTGAGATGGTTACCTCATTGTGGTTTTGATTTCTTTCTCTAATGATTAATGGTGTTAAACATCTTTACATGCATCCACTGCTACAAAGATGTTACATATCTTATAGATATCACATGTAATCTATTTTGGAGAAATATCTATTCAATGTTTTGTTAATCTTTAAGTTGGGTTCCCTTTTTATTGCGCAGTTGTAGTTTACACACACACACACACACACACACACACATATATTTTGTTGTTGTTTATATATTTTTAATACTAGACCCTTATAACAAACATTTTCTCCCATTCTGCCAGCTGCCTTTTCCTCCTGATAGTGTCCTCTTACACACAGGTTTTATTAAAAACATTTTGTTTTGAAACGAGGTGTTCCCATGTTGGCCTCGGCCTCCTGAGTAGCTGGGATTGCAGGCATGCATCACCACACCCTCCAAGTTTGTGGTTTTGATGGATTTGTTTTTTTCTTTTGTTCTTTGTACTTTTGGTACTATATTTAACTACTGAATAACCCAAGGACATGAAGATTTATAACTATGTTTATTTCCAAGAACTTTACACTTTTACACATTATGTTTAGGCCCCATTTTGAGTTAAGTTTTGCATGTGGTGTGAAGTAGGTGTCCAAGTGTCTTCTGCATGTGAATATATAGTTGTCCCAGTACTGTTTACTGAAAAATCTATTCCTCACCCTTGTTGAAAAATCAAGGGACCACAGCCAATACCGATTTACAAATGGAATCTCAAATCTTCTATTATTGTACAAAAACATTTTTGGTGTATAATTAAAAGATTTCTTAAAATGTATATCTGCCAATTTTAAATTATCTAATTAATTTAATAAGCCTATAGTACTCAGAGTATAATTAAGTTTTAGCAGAAATCAGGAGTTCTAAATTCCCTTCTATTTGCTTTGGCATCTAAAAGTTGAAGTGTTAAAAAGGCTACTTATACTGTCATATACTCTAGGTCATTTCAAAAATACTAGGTAAAGCCAGGCCCAGTGGTGTACACCTGTAATCCCAGCCACTTGTGCAGCTAAGGCAGGAGGATCACAAGTTCAAAGCCAGCCTGGGCAACTTAGTGAGTCCCTATGTCAAAGTTAAATAGAAAGGGCTGGAGTAATACTCAGCGACAGAGCACTTGCTGATCGAGTCCAAGGCTCTGGGCTCAAGAAACACAAAGTACTTCTCTAAAATGATCTACAAATAATGCTGTATACACACAAGTGTAATTACTGCCATTAAAAGGAAAGTATTTTAGATTCAATATGCAAACAATTATCTCAGGATTTTTGAGGGGAGGGGGTTCTGCAGATAGACCCCGGGGTCTTGCATATGTTAAGCACCCACTCTACTACTACTGAGCTATATCCCCAGGCACAGAAAAATACTATTTTTTAAAGAGAGCCAGTATGTTATTACTGCTTTCCTGTTTAATTTCCTATCAGCCCCTGCATACAATTTGTGCTTTACACTAATCACTGGAATTCTGCTTCCTCAGGAGATGTAAGTTCTTTACTAAAGTTTAGGAAAATAATTTTTTTATGGAATAGGCAATAATTTACTCTGGCATCTCTATTTTTATATTATAACAAATGCCCCACACATAAGCAGATGTTTATGCCTAAGCATTACAAGGGAGCCTTTCAAAAAGACCTATTTTCGTATGAACTGAAGGAAAGATTAGGTAAAACAGAAACCAGTGTAACAAAATAGAAAGGCAGAAAATAATGTATTTAATAAGCAGTAAAACATTTTATTTTATTTAGTTGTTGGGGACTGAACACAGGTTCAGCATGTGCTCACAGAGCTACACACTCAGGCATAGAAAATTTCTTAAACCAAATTTATTAGTTAATAACAAACTTAAGAGAATTTACAGAAAAACTAGTTAACCCCTTTCCCCAAAGGAAGGTTAGGGTAGTATCTTTAACTGTGTTTAGCTTAATACATTCTCAGGCAAACAGACGCCACCCAGTGTTTGTTGGATAAAATATGGCCAGCAAAGAATGCGTGGAAGCCACGGTATTTCTGGCTGTCCTTTGAACCTATTTATACACATTTAGACTGTTTCCATGTAAAAGTGTTCACAAGCAGTTATATAAAACTCTGATTCTCTTACTGTTAGACAAATTGTAGATTTAGAGACCTCATTTGGCAAGGAATCATTTATCCCACTTTCCCACAATTTAAAAATTTCAAGAAGAAATGAGAGATGGCCTGGGCCATATTCTAAAAATTGTGGAGCTGAAGACTTAAATTCTAAAGAAAAAAAAAAAAAAAAGGTTCTCTGATTTTAAACTTCATGAAAATGGCCGTTATTTAGGTCACCTTTCTTGATTCAGCCAACAGGTAAAATTCAGTTGAACATGATGTGTCAGGGCCCATTCTAGGCATCTATACAATAGTCGATAAATAAAAATTGTCTGTCCCCATTGAGCTTGTATTAGTAATAGTAATACTTTTTTTTTTTTTTTTGAGACAGGGCTACACTACGCAGTTCAGGCTGGCTTTGTTTTTCGTTGTTGTTCTTTTTTGAGACAGGGTCTCACTATACAGTTCAGGCTGGCCTTGAGCTCACTTTGTAGCCCAGGCTGGCTTGGAACTCGCAGTGATCCTCCTGCCTCAGCCTTCCCAGTGCTGTGATTACAGGAGTGAGTCACCATGCTCGGCTGGTTTTGAACTCACTTGTAGTCCAGGGTGGCCTTGAACTCATAATAATTCTCCTGCCTCAGCCTCCGGAGTGCTGGGATTACAGGCGTGCGCCACCACGCCCAGCAATAATACGATTTTAAGACTGTAAATGAAAATTTTTGAGCTACAGTAAATACTCAGTACCAAAAATTAAAACGTTGTGTTGGAATACAAGAATTCTTCCAATCTCTTCACAGCAGTTACTTGCATGTTTACATTATTCAAATAATCCATTTACATCAAGAATGTATTCTCATGAGCACTACTGCTCATTTGGAAGTATATATAAAAGAATTATGTATTGTCTATCATAAGAAAAAAACGTAAGATCTGATATTAATATTTGTGGCAAAGAAAAAAATGTGATATATTTCTTGTTCCAAATCAAAGAAGTAACAATTACAAAAGAAAACGAAATTTGAACTCTGCATGATGTGGCAGAAGCTACAGGGGCCAGCTTTGCTAAGGTAAGTACGGTGGCTGCTGAGCTGTGTCCTAGCACAGTGCAGCAATTACTGCATTTTATATCGATGATCTAAAGAAAAGAGTTGCTTTTTGATTTTTTTCATATTTAAGTTTTTCAATGAAATAAAAATACTTACATAAGCATCTAAAAAAAGAAAACAATCTGTCTTCTCTACTGAGTTTAAAATGAATCATTTATTGTATTAAATGGCATGTATTCTATTAAGTCGTGTACTTATAGCTGGGTAAAAATATAGGATTATATTTCTGGAAAGGAGAGGAAGGGAAAGGAGAAAAGGAATGGACATTCTTTAAATGCAGGGGGACATGATTAAACGGAGGAGAAAAGCACATGGTATTCTACACAGTCACTTGAAATCATGGGGTATGATTCAGTGAGCACCTGTGCCCATGACATTGAACTTGGGAAATGATTAAGACATAATTTCCTATGCGAGTACAAGTAACTATAAACACAAGGCAGACTGACTGTTCCTGCAGCAGAAGTCTAAAGGGTCACACAAGTCACGAACTGCCACTCACCGATATTAGTCTAAATCCTTCATGTGTTTAATCCTCTGCACAAACCTACAAAGTGGGCATTGGCATTCCTGCTTCAGGTAAGTTAAGAAATTTGCCCGTGATCACAAAGTAATAAAAAGGAGCCCAGACACACCGCACCATGCCATGCTGCCTTTCAATAAAGGCAAGAGATTGAATCCAAGAGGGGGACTCTCACAAGGATTTTAAAGGAGGATTAGGATTCAATAGATAAGATTCCAAACAGCAAAACCGGACCACAGGCAACATAATTCCAGGCAAAGGAAACAATTTGATAAAGGCCCATGAAGTAAGAAAACCCAATGCATGGTTCAGGGGCGGTTCATTGGCACCCAAGCTGGTACCATTACAGCTCAGGCTTCAGCGAGGGATCCGGGAAACACCTGGGAGGCAGTGCAGCTTCAGTGACAAAGCACAGGCTTAGGAGTCAAAACATACCTGCTCTGCGCCCTCCTTAATACTCAGTTACCTTGAAAAGTTACTTAATCTCACTGAGCTTGGTTCCCTCAACTAATAAAATGAAGCAACAGTAGCTACCTCACAGGTTGCTTATGAGGATTAAATGAGGTGGGCACGTGACCACCCGTTTGGCCAATCATCAGCGGCTCCTGCTCAGCATTTGGGGCAAGTGGCACAAAGCAGAGATGGTGGGGAATTCATTCTGGTGCTGGCGGTACAGGCTAAGCTTCTCTAGTCTGAAAATCCTAAATCTGAAAGGCTCCAAACTGAAAATGTTTTGAGCACTGTTATCATGCCACAAGTGTTAAATTCTTATACCTGACTTCAGGTGACAGGTCAGAATCAAAATGTAGGCACATTGAAGATGTACAATTCTCCTCAGGCCAGGGGCTGGGGATATAGCTCAGTGGAATAAGCGCTTGCCTAGCAAGTGCAGGGTCCTGAGTTCGATCCCCAGTACCGCAAAAAAAAAAAAAAAAAAAAAAAAAAAAAAAAATTCTCCTCAGGCCGTGAGCATAAGAAACAAAAAAATTCATGTTTAGACCTCAGCCCCTTCGCCAGGATATCTCATTATTGTGTGTGTGAATATTCCAGAATTCAAAAGATTCTAAAATCTAAAAGATTTGTGGTCCCAAGCACTTCAGATAAGGGATTTGCAACTGTAACATCTGATTCAGAGATCAGCTAGTTGAGTCTTCTCTGATCATCCCAAGGAAAAGCAACCCCTCCTTTGTGTTCACAATTTTGTTCAGACACATACAATACCAACTCAGTCATTATTCACAAATTAAATCATCAACTTCCTTGAATTCTTTCAGCCGTGCTCTTCTGACCTCACAACACTCGCAAAGCAACATTTTTCGCATGCTTTCCAGCCATCCCATTTCCTCCTTTTTTTTTTCTTGTCATATCTCTACGTAGATTTTATCCTTTACTTTTAAATCCATCTAGCTCTTTTGAAATAGTCAGTACAAAAGATTCATAGCAGGCAGGGCCATAGCCATGTTCCAAGTTATCAGGGACTGTTCCTGCTTTGTTGCTCATGTTCTTTGTTTTACATCTACAAGCTGTTTTGGCTTTTAGTTTTTTTGTTCAAAAAGAAGTCGGCAGAAGTAGACTCACAATGCACCCTTTCCCCCACCCTGCCTACCAAGGGGCTTTCCTATCTATTCTTTCATTCTTTGCTCTGCCTTCCTTGATATCCCTTGGTGCCAGTAAGGTACAAGCAAGCATCTGTCCCACTGTGCCAAAGAAGGGACCGTTAACAGTTGTCCCTTAGAAGGTGCACTCTGCTGCTGTGAGATGTACAGTTGATGGGGGTGCCTTCTTTCCCAGCGGTCCCCCCATGATGCTACACTGCTGTATTTGACAACTCTTTCTCATCCTACTACGATTTAAAGTTCTAAGAGTACCTTAATTTTGTTAAAGCTAGAGCATTAGGCTAGGCGTGGTGGTGTACACCTGTAATTCCAGCACTCAGGAGGCTGAGGCATGAGGGTTGTGATATGTTTAAGGCCAGCCTGAACTGCATAGTGAGATGCTGTCTCAAAAAGTCCAAAAAATAAAAGATATTAGACATCTTAATTCTGCCTCTTATAATTTTTAATGCTGTTGCAATCTACTGTCTTAAGAGAGTAATACTGTCCCAGTGTATGTGACACTATCTGCCTTGCTGTATTAAACCAAAAATCTATGATTCTCGGTGTATGAGAAAGGAGAGTGTCATGTTTGTCTTTCAGTTAAGGTTGTAGATACATCATTAACTTCTCAAAAACACAGAAGCCATTTGTCTGCATTGGCACCTCCTGGGGATGGTTTTTAGGCATGTTAAAAACAAGTTGACCCGCTGTGGGCCCCACGGCTGCCCCGCAGTGGGCCCCGTGGCTGCCCCGCTGTGGGCCCCACGGCTGCCCTGCAGTGGGCCGTGATGCTGCTCTGCAGTGGGCCCCGTGGCTGCTCTGCCATGGGCCCCACTGAGGGAACCTCACGGACTGCACCCGCCCCCACCCATAGCACGGCGACAGGGTGGAGCCGGGCGGTCCGCTGTGAGCATATGTGCTTTTCCACCTCCAACCATGGCAGTTTGTATACACCCATGTTTGTTATAGTATAGTCTGAGGAAGCTATATCTCTTCCCAAGGCGAGAGTCCAGGGGTATAGATAAACGCAGGAGTACAGTTATTACCACAGGGAAGATGACTGATTGAGTGGTAGGGCAACGGAGATGAGGGAGGAGAAAAATTGAATGATCAAATGGGCCATCATCTGTGTAACTGAGTAACAAAGGTGAAGGTAACATTATGTAGGACAGCATCCAGAGCTAATTCTCTTCTGTGTTCTCTATAATTCTGTATTTCCTCAATCGTTTTTGTATTAACAGAAGTGAAGATAACTTTATATTATACAGCATCCAGAGCAAATTCCCTACTATCTTCTCTATAATTTGGTATTTCCTTTAATGTTTTTGTGTTAACTAATGTGAAGATTACTATGTAATACAACATCCAGTGCTAATTCCCTACTATATTCTATATAACTTTGTATTTTTCGTATTGTTTATGGCTTTTCTGGTTCATATGTCTCCATTCTTTTGTCTTTCAAATAAAATTAAAGAAAAAAAAACAAGTTGACCATTTTAGCCTTATAAATCATTTAATATATGCAGACTGATGAATCAAATAAACAAATTTTATACATTGCTGTTATGAAATAAAAACATTAGAATTTCAAAATGAAAATGTTCTCACCTGGATCTGATTCCGTAGCTGCTCTGCTTCCTGCCTCAGCTGTTCCAGTTCACTCATCCTTTCAGTATGTTTAATTCAGGGATCACCAAAGGAAAGCAACTGTTAGAAAAGAGACAGACAGAGCTTCAGTATTCCATTTGCATCTTGAAATACTGACAGACAACTTTCCAGTTCTTCTGAAACTCAACTGTGATAGTCAATGGTTACTGGAACTTAAAGTTGGTTAGAAAGATAGATCTGGATTATTGAGAGAAGGGTTTACAGAGAATGTGGACAGACACTGTCAGTACCAAATATCAAGTCACTCATGTCAAACTCACAAAATGGAGTCAGAGGCCACGAAAGAGGAACCCCCCAGCCCCACCCTCGCTCACACTCACAAAGAAACCATCTCAGGAATTCCTTGAAACCACAGTACTCTAGATGAGCCACGTGCGTAGGGAAACTGGCCCAATATCAGCTGTCTCGCCCAATGAGCTAAATGCTACTCCTACAACAAGCCCTCGTTATCAGTGGTCTTTGTTTCATAACAACCTACATGGACTTGTCCCTTTTTTCTTTGAAAAGTTTCCCTTCCCCCAACCTTTTCCCACGTACCTATGGTCCGCCAAAGCATACGTATTTACTATTTTAGGAAAAAACCCTTGGTGTTGGAGATTTTCATATTAGGTTGACAGTGAGCAGAAGATGAAGGCAAAATCTTGAGTTCTTATACGACTGGATTATGGGAATTAGAACTATATGATCCAATGAGAAATACTTTACAATAGCTGAAAAGGAAGCAATAAATATCTCCACTGGGATTTCTGCACGTGCACCTCAAATGTATTACTTCAAAGCTGAATCCCAGGGCTGCCAATCTTACCTACTTTTAAATAATTTCTAAAGCTTAACCTTTTCACAGTACATTGTTCAAATAAGGTGAAAAAACAATTGAATCCCACCCCGCCTCCCAGGCTTCCTTATTTCAGCAGATGGCAATTCCATTTTCCAGCTGTGTAAACTGAAAAATCATGGAATCCTCCTCAACGTTGGTTTCTTTCCTACCCTCCCCATCTAACCCACCAGCAAGTTATGTCAGTTATCCCTTTAAAAATAACCCAGTCTCTGACCATTTCTGATTCCTTCCACTCTACTACCTTGGTCTCACTTGGTCTCCTTCCTGCTGGCCTTAACCACTCTGCACTCGGGTCTAAATACTGTGCAGTTCTGCAAATGGTGATGCTTTTCAAATACAAGTCACTCTTTTACCTTAGATGCACTCTGACCAAAGCCAAACTCTTCACTTCAGAGCCCTGCACAGTCTCTCTTACATCCCCTGACACACCCTGCACACGCACTTGACCTCCTCCATCCCTCCCCATCTTGTTTTCTCTAGCTGCTTAAAAGCTTTCTTGATGGTTCTTGAACAAACAGGGCAGGCTCCAGCCCTGGTGTCTCTGTATTGGCTCCTCCCTCGGCCTGGAGCACTATTGTCCCTGATATTTTCACCGCTTGTCCCCTTATGTCACTCAAACATTATCCTTTCAGAGGCGCCTTTGCTGACAGCGCACAAGTACCCAACCACTCTCCCACTCTAGGCTACCTGCCCTGTTTCATTTTTCACTATAAGATTCAACACTATTGAATGTGTATTTGCTTAAACTGCACTCTGTTCCCTCCTGATAACAATGCAAACTCATCAAGGTGGGTTCTTTGCTTTATTGTTACCTGCCCAGTATTTACGATGCTTTGGTCTCCAGTAAATAAAATTATCTGAACTAGCTTAAGAAATAAAGGAAAATTCATTCTAAACAACTGGGATCAATTACAGACCCAAAAAGAAGGAGTATTACCATTTCAGGAACAGATGAGAGAATCTCTTTTCATTGTTTTTACATCTGATTTTTCAAGGTCCAATACAGTTGCTCCTATCCCATAAGGCTCTCCACCGAGAAGTGTTCCCTTCTTGCTTCTTTTCCTCACTGATGCTGATTATTAATAGACAGACTGAGAATTTGTTCGTAGAAGGTCTGACACTGGATTAACTTCCTTATCCTACACACTGCCTGTAAAGTAGAAGTTATGTCTGCAGGCTGCAACATATCCAGGTTCGATTTACGGATTTAGCAAGAATCCTAGATGATGCTACCACTTCGCAGTACAGTGCACCAGAATGAACTTAATTTGTGACACTATCAGTGAAGCTAAGTTTAGCCAGTGTGTTTGGGTGTTAATAGTGTGATCTTTCTACTATAACGTTTCCCACTTTCATTCAGTAAGTAATCTGTGGAGAGCCTCTGGTTTTCAACTGGATCCTTACCACCAACAGTTAAATATACCTAAGTCTCTCCCTTGCAGGGGGTGTGCTTCAGCCATGGTTCAAATGGGCCCAGCTCATGCTGGCAGTAGACCTTGGTATCATCCATGTATTACTTTCTGTAGACACGCAGAATGTAAGAGGCATGGGATCACAGAAGCTTCCACCATATTTTAAAGGAAAACTTCAGAAGCCGGGCAGTGTGCTGTGGGGTCAGGGTCCCCAGCAGGGCCACGTGCACTGGAAATGTGGGAATAAAATCAGAGTGGAGACTCAGGAAAGGGAAAGACGCCAGCAATGTGCAGTGCTCGTGAGGGAAAGCTGCAAGCAGCATTCAAGGCCCATCCAACAGAGTGGCCACAGGGGCTACGGCCAGCCAGTGAGGCTGGAGGAATGGAGCTGCAGAAGCCCTTCAGAGCCCACACCCTGCCACGCTGTACAATGGACGCCAGCTGTGGAGTTTTAGGGTTTAATGTTTGCCCTGCTGGATTCTGGTCTCCTTAATATCCTCCTTATTCCTGCCTTTTGGAAGAAGTGTTTACCTGGTACCTCACCCACCACTATCCTTTGGAAGGACGTAACCTTCACTTTGATTTTTATAGTAGCTCACAGTTGATATTCTTGAGTCTTGGAAAAGACTTGGAACTCTTAAGCAATGCTGCAACAGTTAAGACCTTGGGGCACCTGGGGATGAGTGAACACATTCTGCCTCATGCAGTGCACCTGCACCTTTGAGGGTCAGGGTCGAAACGACACGGTTTGGGTAAGAGTCTGCTAAAGGTCCACATGTTAAAGGCTTGGTCCCCAGGGTGGTGCTGCTGGTAGACAGTGAGCCCTTTGGCAGATGGGCCTTCTAGGAGGCCCTTAGGTGTGAAGACCGCACAGGCCCCAGCTGTCAGTCACCACCCTCCCAGATCTGGTGGATTCTGGTACCACAACCGCTCAAACACATGGGGAAATATTTGTACTTTATTTCTTCCTTTGGTTTTTGTTTCTTTTTTCCTATCTTTTGCTCTTTTATGTTCTTCCTTTTTCTTGTTTGGCTTTTCCTGTTACTTTTCTTTAATTCTATTAACTTTTTACCTCACTTTTCTCTCCCCTCGCTTTTCCTTCTGTTTTCTTTTTCAAATTTTACTTCTTTTAGTTTTCATTCACTACTCCTGTTAATATTATTATTACTACTAAACTCCATCAACTTTTAGCTATTATTTGACTCTATGCTATTATTGCTCAATTATTTTATACTGTTTGGATTTTTGAGACAGGGTCCACTATACTGTTTGGGCTGACTTTGAACTCACTATGTAGCCGAGGCTGGCCTAGAACTTGTGGTGATCCCCCTGCCTCAGCCTCTGAAGTGCTGGGGTAACAGACGTGTGCCACCACACCTTGCTTATTTTCCCTTGTTAACAGTGGTACAGGTGCTGCTTTTAGAGATTCACTGTATGTCTATATGGTTTGCTCGTGTCTACATTAACATCGCAGATCTCTTCTATTGCTGAGGATGGTATAATTGTAGTTATTACTGGTTTCTATGGAATGTCAATACTGGTTTGTCACTATTATTGCTGATATCTATTGTTTGAGGTAGCATAATTGTTTAATTGGTTAACTATTGCTTTTGATTTTCAACACAGTACCTGGGGTTTGTCTTCTGTTGTCAACATCACTGTAGTTTGTTTTTGCCTCTCTAAGTGGTACTAGGGATCATGCTACCAGAATAAACTTTTTTTTTGTCTTTTTGAGACAGAGTCTTGCTTTGCAGTTCAGGCTGGCCTTGAGCTCACTTGGTAGCCCAGGTTGGTCTCAAACTCGCAGCAATCCTCCTGCCTCAGCCTCCTCAGAATTACAGGTATGCGCCACCATGCCTGGCCAGAATAAACTCTGACACCAAGAAAACTCAGATATTAGACTGAATAAGTTGAAGAGGGGTATAAACACCAAAATGTAACCAAACCCAAGGACACATCACAGGAAGACAAAATCAAACTAAAGAAATCTCTACAGTAGTGACAGTTTCTCCACCTTATCTTCAACCCCAAATACAAAAACAGTAGAAACCTGAGAGACCAAGGCAACAATATTTCAAAACCCTTAACTCCCCAAAGGCTGACCTCACAGACACTGAAATAGAGGAAGCTATAGGCTAAGCACTCAGAAACCAAATGGTCAAAATGTTCAAAGAGACACAAGAAACATACAAGCAAATGGGTAAGAAATTTAATAAGCTCAAAGAGGATTTAATAAAACAGATGAAGGATTTTTACCAATGAAATGTTCAAACAAACTTAAAGAGGAAACAAACTACTTGAGGTAAGAGAAACAATACAAGGTGTGAATGACTACTTCAGAAAAAAATTAGCAACCGTGAAAAGAAAGCCAAACCAGGCCTGGCGACACAAACCTATAGTCCCAGCACTTTGCATGCTGAGACACGAGGATTGCCATGAACTACATAGGGAGACTGTCTCAAAATAAGAAAACAAAAGCCAGCAAAGATGATGTGAAAAGTCAGTGGAAAGCCTAGGTGGCAGACTTAAGCAATGAGGACAGAGTGTCAAAAATAGAGGACAAGGTAGGTGCATTAGATCATAAACTCATAAAAAAAGGCAAAATACCATGCAAGCTGGATCCAACATTTGTCAGGTTATACTCAAGAGTTATAAGAATAAAGGAAAAATTAGATGATGACTCAAAAAGCATAAACAACTGATTCAGAGATCAGAGCAGAAAAATTCCCAAATGTAGAGAAAGAATTCAATATTCAAGTACAAGAAGCATACAGAACCCCAAATAGCCAGCACCAGAAAAGAACCTCTCCACACATATCAAAATTCCTGAAATTCAACGAAAGGAGACAATACTACAAGCTGTTAGAGGAAAAACAGTAAGTAATGTATAAAGCCCATCAAAATAACCACGAATTTCTCAGCACAAGCCTTCAAGGCAAGAAGGGCTTTGCAGCAGTTTTCCAGAAACGAAAACAAACGTCAAGACTTTTATCTCCTGAAAAATTAGCCTTCAAAACTGATGGAGAAGTAGGCTTTCTATGACGAAGAAATCCCAGTGAGAGTCAGGGAGATGGCTCAGTGGCGCAGCGCCCGCCTGGCAAGTGCAAAGTCCTGAGTTTGATTCCTGGTACCAAAGAAAAGAAAGTTCATGGAGAGAAATCCTAATGAAATACATGACCACTAAACAGCATCGAACAAAATATTTAAGAGAATCCTAGACAGAGCCAGGGACACTACCCGCACCAAAGAGCCCAAAGGAAAGTATACATCTAACCGAGAGAATAGTTAAAAGTAAAAAAAAAAAAAAAAAAAAGAATCAGCTTGCAAAAAATCCCTATCATATGGTTTGAAACCCTGTATCATTTTTAGTGTCCTTGCTTTGTTTTGTTTGTATTTTCCTATTGTTCTTCTTTTTGTACTATTTTCTTTAAAATTAAGAAAAAATTCCAGGATACCATTTAATAAACACAACAATAACTTTTAATATTAATGGTCTCAACTCGTCCATTAAAAGACAAGGACTGACAGACTGGATACAAAACGAAAATGCAACCCTACACTGGCTCTAAGAGCCACCTCCCACTCAAAAGGAAATACACTAACTCAAAGAGAGAGGTCAGAAAATGAGACTCCGTTCCCCCAGAGCTGGAAAACAAGCAGGAACAGCTACCTTGCTCTCTGTTTTATTTTCATTACTTCATGTTTGCGGTACACAATGATTACACTCATTGTGGGGAGGTGGTACATGCAGAACACATTTTAACCCCTTTTACCCCCCCACCCCATCTCACTTTTAGATACAGCTGATTTCAAGCCAAAATGGATCAGAAGAGACAAAGATGGCCCCTACATACTTGCAAAGGAAACAACAGGAAGAGATAACAACTGTAAATATCTGTGCACCCAATGTCCAGCGTTAAATGTCTGTGTGCTCAACTTTGAAAAATGGAAACTACAGGACCTAAAAGGACAGACAGAGATCAATACAATCATAGTGGACGACTTGGACATCTACCCCACAACACAGTTAAATCAACCAAAGAATAAAACATCAACCAGGAAATAACATGGTTAAACCACACTATCAAACACATGGATTTAACAAACATCTCTGGAGTTTTTATCCAACAATAACAAAATACACATTGTTTTCAAGTAGCACAACTTTTCCCAAAACACACCATATGTCGGGCCATAGGCATGCTTAAGTACATACAAAAGAATTTATATAACCCTTTATATATTATCAGATCAGAGCAGAATAAAGCTAGAAATCCACAGCCAAAGAAGGCATAGAAAATACATGATCACATGGATATTAACTATGTTACTGAATAATCAGTGGATCGCAGAAGAAATCAGGGAAGACAGTTCCCCCATGCTGAATGTATTTACCAATAAAATTGAGAAAAAATTTTCTTGGCTGCCCATTTCACCACCTCTTACTGTGCTTCAGAACTTCTGGCGAGGTTTGCCTGTATATGACCTACTTCTTCACACAGAATTCTGAGCTCTCCAGCCTCGTTCCTGTCTAGCAGCCTTCAGTGGAGTTTCAGCAGGCACAACAGAAAGGAAGTAGCCAGTTAGTCGTAAGGCAGGAGGCAGTCTGAGAAACGTTTCTGAACTGCAAAACCAGAACCTCTGTGACACTTGTGACGGAGAAGCGCAAACTTTAATGTAACAGCTGCCTTCCCCCATCCTCCCTCCTCTTTCCTTTATGAAAAGTGTAACTTCATTCTTAAAAAAATAAAAGAATTAGCTTTGTCACTGAGGAGAACATACTATACACACTTCATATGTTCATTTTTTCCTCATGTAACAATTGCTGGGTTTCTGAGTACCAAAAAATGTGAAATCTAGCATAAAGTCATGCATCATAAATTATGCCCAGATAAGCCTAGAAGCTAAAGCTAACTAGGGTAAAATGAGGCCATAAAAGGTGCTAGGTGAACCCTAACATGAGAAATTCTAGCTAAAGGTCTCATTTTATAGCTCACACTGGCCTTGAACTATGTAGTCCAGGCGGGCCTTGAACTCACAGTGACTCTCTTCCCTCAGCCTCCTTGAGTCCTGGGATGACAGGCGTGCGGCACCAGGCCCAGTGTAACTTATGCTTTGAAGATGAAGTTCCAAAGAAACTGCCAAGCTGTGTGTTGATGTGTATGTATATAAAATTAAAGTGTAATAAAAATTTAGAATTCTAGGGAATATTTTTGTATCAAGAATAGTAAGCAGCTCCCTCAAACTATCCCTGCAGCATGCTCAAATTCTGAGAGGCGAAGTCCTCTACAGACACTTCTTTTATCAACAGCAAGCAAATTCACCTTTCTACTGGTTGCTTCCCAGCAGCTCCTTTATAGCCACAGTTTAACTAAAGATGAAAATCAGGAAAGTGGCAACATGTTTTCTAACGCTTTGTGAAACCAATATGGGGAAAAGGAAAGTCTGAAAACTAAGTGGATGGGTGAGGAGAGACTCAGTAAGATGAATGAAACCCTCCACGGGGGTCCTCGGCAGGCTGACGGGCAGCACAGATCAGCTCAGAGCTCCTTACTGAAAGCATACGTTAATCAAGATGCCAATCTGCAAGGGAGTAATCCAAAAAATAATCCCTCACTGACCGGACTGCCCCTGAATTAATGAAAAAGAGAGCAATTATAAACAAATAAAAGTTTTCCACCTATGCTTGTTATAGGTACAACAGAAAACGGAGTAGGATTTTTCTCCCAACACCACTATCTGGGGCACGGGTCCTAACGCTGAAGACAAAGAGGTATCAAGTAAGCTTTAAAACAGCTTCAGCAGATGGGAACAGAAGCTCCACAAAAGCATAATGACAGCTCAGTGATCAACTGTACCCCAACACATCTGCTGCTGCTTTTGACAAGTACCCCTAAATATAAAAAGACTGAGGACAGACGGAAAGGTCACCTACAAGTGCCAGCCAGTGCAGTGTGTTTCTGATGTGAAGTGTTTCTCCTTTCACTCCTAAGAAAGAGAGAAAGTACTTCAGACTTGGAAAGGATAGCTGCAAGGTAAAATTCAAATAAAGGATTAACATTTAGAGTTTTCCAACCAATTCCCTCAAACTAACAATTAAAAACTGTTACTAATCCAATAGAAAAATGTGTAAAGGTCCGAACTGGAAAAGCCATAGCAAGGAAATCTGCAAGGGACAATACAAAGATGAAGTGTTACTAAACTTCAGAAATCAGGAAATGCAAATTCATACAAGATACAATTTGTATCAGTCACTTTCCCACTACTAGGACAAAATATACACACACACAACTCAAAGAAGAGGTTTACCTGATTCAGTTCCCTGTGTGTTCTGTCCAGGGCTGTCTGGCTCCAAGGCAGGAAAGACACGGTGAAGGAAAGCTGTTCAACCCAAGAGGAAGCAGGGGCAACAGTACACGCCTCTAGGTCGCATCCCCAGGGACTTACCTCTTCTACTCAGGGCCTACCTTTGAATACATTAGAGTTTTGGAAGGCATTTTAGATCTAAACCATAATATTCCAGCCCTGGCTCCCCAAAAGCTCTATCTCATCACAGAAAATCATTTAGTCAATCTCGAAGAATTGCCAGTCTTAACAGTTTCAGCACTGATGAAAAGTCCAAAGTCTCTTCCGAGACTCAAAGCAAATTCTTAGTTGTAAGTCCACAACTAATGTTAGAGGGTGAAAAGTCCCATTCCAGAATTGAAGAATAGGAGAACAGAAAAGAAGTCGGCAAAAGCAATATCAAAACATAGCAAGACCAACATTAAATCATGTCCAACACCCTGGGCAACTTGTGGTGAGGTGGGAGCTGCTCCAAAGGCTTGGGCAGCCTTCTCCCTACAGCCTTCCGGGCTGCAGCCCGCACGGCCTCTCTTCTGCGCAGGCTCCACTCGCTTGCTGCCTGCAGTTTTCTCAATAGAGTCCCACATTCCCGGCATCTCCAACTTCCTGGGGACTGCCGGCACCTCTGGATTCACTCTTACAGTTCCACACACCACTCTCTGAGGCACACACTGCCTGACATTCCACAGTTTCCTCTGAAACCTGGGTGGAAGCCTCCTTAACCCCGTAACTCATATCCTGCATGGCCGAAACCCCGTATCACGTGGATGATGCTCAAGTCTGCAGCCAGCGGGAGCGGTAGCCAGGCCCCCTTGAACCACACAGTCTCTTCTCCAAGTCTTTCAAAGGAGTTTACTCTTTTACACCCTTGGGCTTGCAACGGATAGAACTGGGCCATTTCCTGAGATGTCCTCCAGACCTGTTTTCTACTGTTCTGACACAAAGTACAGTTAAGTCCCCAACTTATGAACATTAGAGTTGCAAGCTTTCATGGGTGTATAGTAAAAGATGAATGTATCCTGCTTACGGACTTTCTTCTAGAAAGGAACTCACTTGTAAGTTTGGGACTTACTGTACTTGGCTTCTTTTTAATGCAAATCTTTTCAGCAGTCTCACTCTCCTTGGCCCCAACTTTGCAGACATTTTCCTTCTATGCAAGCTGCACACTTTTCAAATTATAAAGCTCCACTTTTTGCTCCTGATTCTCTGTAAATCTGACTAAAAGCAGCTGGAGTACATATGCTGCAGCCTGAACACCGGGCTGCCTTAAGGTGTTCCCAGCCTGATTAGACTATCACCTTTAAACTCAATCTCATACAAATCTTAACACATGGACAAAACAAATTCTGTGCCAAAATGAAGCATACACAGCCTCTAATCCAGATTCCAATAGAGTCCTCATGCCCAGTTAAAAAGCCTCACGAGCCTCACCTTAACTGTTCATATTCCTACCAACATTCCGGTCTTCTGAGCTCTTAGGATTACTCATCAAGCCCTACTTACATTATTAAGACTTTCTACCCAGCATCTCTGAAATTTTCCAAACTTTCCACAACCCAGTTCCAACGGTTTCTAAACAACATGGTCAGAGATAGCCACAGCAACAGCCCTATTCCTGGTACAAAGGAATATAAACATTATGTATTACAAACACGTGCCAAAAAAAATGAAAGGGAGCAAGAGATGGATGTGGGGGGACAAAAAGCAAGTAAGATGTATTATGTGCATGTATGAATTCCCCACAAAGAACATAAACATTACGTACTAAAAACACATACTAACAAGATTGTCAAATTAACAAAAAGGCAAGTCTTACAGACTTCAAAGATGAGCATATTTATTTTGTATCACTATGTGGTCTTGAACTGCTAGGCTCCAGTGATCCTGCTGCTACCCCAGCTGCTGGGACTAATGGGTGCAAGCCACCCGGCCTAGCACAAGGAGTATATTTATAATTAACCCACCTCTTGCCCCTGGAGTCCACTAGGAACAATAAATTAAACAAAATGAAATAAAATAAGAAGAAACTGAGGCTTAGACAAGCTCAGTAACTTGCTTAACATAATAAGTAGAGGTGGGATTTGAATCCACATACATAGATTCCAAAACCGAGACTCTTAGCCACGCTGCCACTTGTCCCTTTTCAAAGGGCATCTCACTCAGTTTGTTCAACTGCCTGATGAGCCTTCCTTCTGAATTTTATTATGGTGGCTTTCATGATCTCACATTCCCTCGCTCTTGCACTTAACTTCCTTCTCTATGTTTTCCTGGGTCCTTCACTCCACTTGCTTCTTAAATTTATGTTTCCCAGGTGTTATGGTTGATACATTGTGTCAACTTGGGGAGTCTAGAGGTTTGGCTGAGTGACTCAGCAGGAAGCCGGGATGCTTACTTTGTACACATCCTGAGCCTGTGGAAGAGGAGGGCATGGAGACTGTGTAAGAGCTACACGCACCCTGGGTGGGGGTAGCCTGTTTGCAATGTAAGGGAAGGAAAACAGGCTGCCTGCAGCCATTCCTCCCTTTTTGCTGGTTGTTTTTGCTGTGCTCTGCCATCATGAACCTTTGCCCTCTGCTATGTGCCACTGCACCTCTAAGCCAGCCAAGTATGAACTGAAACCTCCACAAACTGTAAACTAAATAAACCTTTCCTTCCTTCATTTTGGGCATTGGGTATTTTGTCTCAGCAATGAGAGAAAAGTAACCAAGACACCAGGGTTCTACCTCAGCCAGTGAGTTCTCTCCTGGGAAAAAAGAAAGATGAAAAGGATATATATGGGGTACGGGGAGATAACCATTCCTACCTTCCTCAAAAAAAATCAAAAGGGTACAATGTAATAGTCAAGGGATGTCATAGAAGGTGACTTTTGTTGTAGGTCAGATTAGAGCTATTTATCACAACAAATCTTTGAAAGTGGCACTGAAAATACTACAGCAATTTAATAATTCAACAGAAATTACATAACAAGCACAGCACTTTTACTTTCAATGACTGTAACTTCTTGACTAAGCTCTTTTTCAACATGAATCTTTCATTCAGTTAACACGTTTTAAATAACACCACCATATAGTGAAAGCATTGTGAAGTTGAACAGAAAGCAGAATATCAGTTATCTTGTAAAAGTTCAGCTGTACCAGTTACAAATATCAAAAGATACCAACGAGCCATTGTACCCAAGCCAATTTGTTAATGAAAATGGCAAAAAATACAGCTGCATAATTCAAATGGCCTTCTCACTCCACATCCTAAAATGTGCACAGAGATTTTGCTAAAGCAAGGCATTATGCAGTGTATACAATTACACTGCTGTGGTAAACAGCAGCTATTTGAATCTGTACAAGACAAGGAAATGTAGCTCCTTCTTAGCTACTAATAATTTTCAGTCAGATGATAAAAGCTCATACAAGGCAGGAAAGAATTTTTTAAACTCCTTTAAACAATTAAGCATAAATTACTTTCACATCCAAAAAGTATTCAAGAAAGTTAAATCTGTTATAATAAAATTGTCTAATAATCTACTTTTCTCTTGGCCATCCAGTTTATGTCTCTTACACTTTATCAAATAATTTTTTAAAACCATAATGAAGCTTGGCCAGGTGAGCACACCTGTAGTTCCAGCACTCAGGAGACTAAGGCAAGAGAAGGCCAGTCGGAGCTACACAGCAAAACTCTGTCTCAAAACAAATTCACAACGAAGAAATCAGGCAAGGTGATGAATCAGGTAAGGCGTTCAAAGTTTTTATTATCATTCTTATTAAGGAATTTTAAAATGCACGCCCACCCAATCCAGGTATTCCACAAACAGGTATCTCCACAAATATTTCTTTCTCAAGAACTTAGCCCAAAACTTAGATCTGCATGCAACAGTGGTAAGGGGGAAAAGAGAAGCTGGTGGTGCAAAAGGAGCGGCAGAAAACATTATTTTGTATTTTGTTCTCATTTTACAACTACATTACCATCTTGAGCGTTTTAAAGTACCCCCAAAGTAAAACAGCTCAACTTGCTGAGTCTGTGCTGTGTTTCAGGAGGTAAAGGAGGTGCTGCCGTCTGGTCTTCTCCCTTCACCTAGCTGCCATGTTCTGCCACAGTTTATTCCCTCCCCAAACATGTACTGAACATGCCAGGAACCAGGGCTGCACATGAATGCAATTCAGACCCAGGTCTCAAGGAATTCACAGCCTAAAAACAGAAGACACACATATAAATACCTACACGTGCAGGCCCACAATCCATTACCCCAAGCCCTAGGGCCAGATGAGTTTTAAAATTTCAAAGCTTTCAGGTTTTAAAAATACGTGCTCACACCGGGGGTGGGGGTACACACTTACAGTCCCAGCACTCCAGATACTGAGGCAGGAGGTTCCCCGTGAATTTGTGAGCTACATAGAGAGTTCAAGGCCAGCCTAAACCACACAGTGAGACCCTGTCTCAAAAAAATAAAAATAAACAAATGTGTTCATCATGTATGGCAAAATATCCCAACAGGACTCCAGGGAGCATCCTATACCATAGAGAATTAACATTCCTTCCCCCAAAAAAATTTTTTGCAGCAAAATGTTAAGCATGTTCACAGTGGGCAGGGACAGACTAGAGATAGCTTCAGATCACTCTCTGTCACAAAATGATTCCGATCATATAAGGTTTTACCACTACATGATTCATGAAGGGGGGAAACCCTGTACTTTGCAGAGCACTCTGGATTTGTAAATTGTGAATAGGAGGCCTCTAATACATACGAGGAGTATTACTTGACACAAAAGCAGAAGGACAGCTAAACGGTTAGCCAACCACGAGTAACACCTCCTAAGGACTTGTATGTGTGTTCTGTTCACAGCTCTTCACAGTAACTCTTCAGTTCTCAAATCAATCTCGTTCTACACAAGCACATACTGCAGACCCCTTACTAGCAAACTTCAGTCTCCTTAGTAATGCACACCTACCATGTACCATTTAAATACATACCCTAGTTCAAAGAATTCTAGAATATCATCTCTTAAATTACTTCTTTATAAAAACTGGCCACTCTAAGGCTTGATTATCCTAAATATAATGTATACACTCTGTGTTACACACCAGTTAAGACAACAAAGATTTATTTATCTTACTAAATAAGTCTTTAGTAAAGGGGAAAACTGAGTTAAGTTACTGCTAAATGCTGCAACACAAATATACAAACCATCCTATGTGAGACCTAGAGATTATTTCACAGGGACTGGTGCCTTCACCTTCGCTCCTCCCAAAGTAGCCGTCTCCCTTTTTACCAGCTCTAGAGCAACTAACCGAATGGACAGATTCTGAAAACTTAATGATAGAGAATAGGAACAGCAAGGCTTTTTTAAATCATGGTACTTTTTAACAGATAAGAATTAATGTTTCAGAATATTGATACACCAACTGTTTGACAAAAATTAAAAGCATAAACGAACAGAAAAGCAAACATGTTAGATCCATATGATGAAATACCACAGAGCTATTAAGAGAATGTCAGAGGTCAAGTACTGACCAGCAAAGATGCCAGCACTCATAGCCCCTAACAAATCCTTTTTCAGGTATAACTGGAAGATAAGAATCCTGGTGAGAGTTTTTCCTTGCCTATAGTAAATATACTATAGAAAAACCAACCCCACAAAAGCTAACCTTCGATATTTAAGCTGTCTACCGCCTTAACTATTAAGCAGACATTAAGAGAAACTATTATTCTAGCAGGGAACTAGCGCAGAAATATCACAAATCACTTCATGTGATCTTCACTTCGAAACATATCCAATAACACATCTGTCTCTCTCAGTAGTTACGAGAGGAAGCTTCTCCACATTGCATACTGGAAAAATGCTATTGAGAAACACACACAGTAAACTTACCAAGTATTTGTTAGTTCCTAACGACTGCACCAAGGGCCCTTCTTTGATACCTGTTTCATCAGGAGGACCTTAGCAAGAAGGTGCGGGAAGCTAATGATGAAGGGCAGCGTCTTCATCACCCAACTTCTAGGGTTTGAACACTGGCTTCGTCTGCTGCGCACTTAAACCCACACCGGCAAAGCCAACCAGCTGAAATTACTACAGCTGAGAAAAAGAGGTCCTCGAACTCAAAGTGGAAAAACACTACATTATTTTAAGGAAAAGTGTATACTTAAGCAGGGATCATTCCGAAGTAAGCAAAATACATTGGATGCGTTAGCTCTACTTTTTCATACTAAGCCACGTACGTCTTTAAATATACTGCCTACCTTCTTTTACTTCTTTCTGATCATGTTATGGTTAGTATGGAGTTACCTAAAATGTAAAGATTTGCGTTGGGTTAATTATCTTAAGTCCCCAGTTTGTGATCTACCAAGTTTCCTGGTGTTTGCTTTCTGCCTATGGACCTGTTCTATTCGCTTGCTGCTTATTAGCATAACATCCACCAGAGGGCAGACAAAAGGTGAACATGTGAAACCCTCCAAGTGAGTAATGTCCCGGCTTCCAGAGCAGCTCAGACAGCATCACCGTAAGACTTTAAATAGCACTAGTGCTGTAGCCGGAGTCTCTGGTAACTGTCTTGTCCAACTGAAACAGCTTTAGCTAAAATACAGCCAGAGAGCTGGCAAGTATGAACTAACGCATTGAACCATTCAGTCAACGAACACCTAAGCACCAGACACGCGCCAGGCACATTCTAGGTTCCGGAGATTGAGTAGTTAACAAAACAAGCCAGTTTCCATTGCTATGACACTGTATTCCATGTCTGTTTAAGAGATACACAGGGAAGCACATAAATTACATGATTTTAAGTACTAAAGGGTATTTGGAAGGCTATTTTTAAACAATATAGGTAAACCTGAATAAAGCAAGTAATGAGCCGTGCCTTAAAAGGGAAACAGCATTCCACGCCGAAGAAGCAGTAAATGCAAGGATCCTGAGACGGAAAGGAACTTGGCAGGCTGGATGAACAGCAAAGTAATGCTACCGCTGCAGATGAGCAAGCAGGCAGGGAGAGGCAGAAGAGGAGACGAAGCGGGCGGGCAGGAGGTCAATCCATGGTCATGGAGGCCCCTGAGACCTGCGGTCCTCACTTTCCTCAAGGTCAAATTTTCCCAGACTCGACTATCAGGGGCTCCTTCAGTCCAGCTCCTATACCCTTGTGACATGCCCCCATCACTTTAAAAGTTTTTTTCTTACTCCGTGACACGAAATGTTCAAGGTTCCCCTTCTATTTCCCTGCTCTCGCTCTAAAATCAGCCATTTAGATATAGGCGTTGGTTGCTGCAGTTCTTTGAAGTCACTGCTCCTCAGCCCTTCCGTCAGACAAGGATGAGGAAGCACGTGGGCGAAGGTAGGTCCATGTGCACACGTGCAGACACTGCCATTGTGAGTTCATCCGGATGGCACTAATCCCAAGCCCGCACAAGAGTCTGCTGCCTTCTTCCACTCCCTACTTTCATTTCTCTTCTCCTACAGTGTAAAAACCCTTTTCCAGGCAGGAATGGTGGTGCACGCCTGTAATCCTAGCAAACTGGGAAGCTGAGAGAGGAGGATCGGTTTCGAGTTCGAGGCCAGCTTAGGTACATAGTGAGTTCAACACCAGCCTTAACTACTTGGCGAGGCACTGTCTCAAACAAACAAACCAACAAATAACTGTATCCAGTGTCAAGTATTCATTTGTTCAATTCTACAATGTACGTGAAATAAGTTTCAGAATTGGTACACCTGTACAATACCTGTAACAGACTCACATACCTAACTACAGACTTCAAGAATTTTTCTAGCTCTTTTTTATCTTTAGATTAATAACATATGTCAAAGTCCCACATTTAAAACTTATTTGACTCTTTTTTTAAAATTCCTGTGGAACTTTTAAGTTATTCAATAAAAGTTGGTTCTCTTGTTGCTGTTCATTTGTACTCAGTTTTAGATGTTTCAAAAACAAAAGGAAAGGAAAGCGGAAAACAACAATAAAGTTTAGAGTTCTCCACTCTCCTAATCGTGTTAACTTTATTTTTGAGCACAAAAGAGAAACAGGCTTCCGAAACTCAAAACTAAACCAAGCGTGGTGGTGCACACCTGTAATCCCAGCACTTGGGAGGCTGAGGCAGGAGGATCATTATAAGATCAAAACAAGCCTGGGCTACAAAGTGAGCTCAAGGCCAGGCTGAACTGCATAGCAAGACCGTGTCTCAAAAAGACAAGAAAACTCTAAAAACTATACAAAAACGTATGTCATTCCACCTGTTATCCCATTTTTCTGGGCTCCCACCACACCTTGTAGTGAATTCACTTGTGTCTGGTTATCTCTGGGGTTTATTTTTGTTCTGTGGAAAAGTTAGGCTTTCTCAAGGTGAAGGTGAGGAATAAAGCAGTCCCCAAAACGGAACAATGGTTCCAAAAAAAGTATGTTTTACTTTCAGATGGGAGATGTAACAGAATGTTTATGTAACAAGGTAAATGATTCCACAGAAACTGACAAATGGAAGAGGCAAGGGAGAGGAGATGATTGCAGGGCAAATTATCCATCAGTACATTTCCTGGTTTAATTTGAGGGCTACCAAAGGGTTCCCATATTCCAAAGAAGCTCTCATACTGTTTATAGCCTTCCGGGTTACAGTTCCAGTTATGCCTCTAGAGAAGACACATTAAAATGGAGTTATTACTGTGGAAGGGTAAGTCATCGCTGCCTGTTAATGTTAACAAAATATACTCCACCCAGGCAAGAAAGAGGTTTTGGATAAGGCATGTAGCCAGGAGTGGAGGTGAGAGGAGGAGGGCTGGTGTGAGGACCTGCACAGTTACATGGACGAAGAGCACCAATCATGCTGCAAAAACAGCACACACCCTGACACGCCTTGGACATTTTCTGGATACGCTCCTGAGTAACTGAGGTCTGCTCCGCTTGTCCTGGCACTAGCTAGCGTGGCACACTCTCGTGTGAACTGCAGTGACGGCTCTTGCCTTGAATCCTAGTTGAGTTACTTAACAGTTATGCGGCCTCCAGCAAGTTTACTTAGCATCTCAGAGGCACGGTGCCCTTACCTGTAGAAGGGGCTAGTCTCCTTTGCCAAGTGCTTGAGATATAAAGAGCATAGCGTTATCCTTGGCCCATGACAGATGTGTCATAAATAATTCCTACAGTAAATGCAGATTAAACTAGTCAGCAAAACCTCAGAAAAATAAAACTAACAACACAGTCACCGGCTTCAACAATGTGCCTGAGATAAATCACACCATCTCGAGCAGTACTTGGAAGGTAGAAAATGTCCAAAACCAATGAAAAAGTTGTACAGGTAACAAGGACCAAAACAACTCAGAATAGCTTCTTACATAACGTCGATGGGTGTACAGAGAAGAACCTAAATGTATCACACACTAATTAGTGTTATAATCTTACGTGCATCTACAAGAATGTCAGTGTTCCATAAAATGTTATTTCAGTTTCAAATACATCTACAAACCAAAATCTAACATGAAAAATCTTTAAATGCTCTTTTAACCAAACACTGAAATAATTTACACAAACTTTCAGAGCCTAGGATCTGGATAAATCAAAAGCTCTACACTGAAAACTATTAAAATACGCAACAGCAGACTCAAAAGCATAGTTTTTTGGGGCGAGGGGGGTTGTGTGTGTGTTGGTACCGGGAACTGAACTCAGGACCTTGCGCTTTCCAGGCAGGCACTGTGCCACTGAGCTGTATCACCGGCTCCAAAGCATAGTTTTAAATACACATAACGTGACCACCAGAAATGACTTCCCCCGTCTTATATAAGCAGTGTGCACCCTCTCTTCTAGAAGGTCGCAATCTCAGTTTGCAGGATTTAGATGGGCTGACTGATAGATGACCAAGGATCAAATTTCCAGCGCGTTAAGAAAACTTCCCGGTGGGCTGCTAGTAACCCACAAGCCAGGCTGTTTTGCCCGTGGCTAAAGAGAAAGACACATCCTCATCTTTTACAAGAAAGGTAAATGGAAGAAGTGGAGATAAAGGAAGGGAAAGATACAAAACAACAAAGCACTGCTTGTGTAAACATATGAAAGCCTGGTTTTAAACTTTTGGAAATTCAATGTTTCCCGACCGAATAACAACACACGTCAAGTGTAAGGCGATCATTGTGCTCCGAAGTGGAAAACGACGTAGTCAGGCAACCAAGCACTTCGTCCTCTACAGACCTTTAAAGTATTCCAAATCCATCCCTTTCTCCCCCGCCCCATGGGATGCCACCAGCTCAAGAACAAGAAAGCCCACGGGCCGCTTCGCCCCGGTGGGAACGCCAATGGGCTCCCCCAGCGCCCGCACCCCCGCTCTCCCGGGCGGCGCCTAGAGGCCGAGCCCGCGCTCCGAGAGACCCGGCGCCGAGGCCCGAGGCGTGGGGCGCAGGGCTGGCGCACGGTCCGGACGCCCGTGGGCGCCTCGCCTCCCAGAGTCGGGCGCCCGCCCCGTCCCTCTCCGGTCGCGGCCGCAATCCGGAGGGACCCGGCCTCCGCCCCGCACCTCACGCCCCCTGCAGGCCGCCGGGATCCCCTCGCGGCCGCCCGGGTCCCCTCGCGGGCGCCCCGACGGCCGAGCCGAACCGAGCCGAGCGCGCCCCGGGCGCACCTACCTGGGGGAGCTCAGTCCCACGTCGGCCGCACGCTGCCCGGATCCGCAGGGCGCTCTGCTGCCCCGGAGCGCGGAGCCGCTGTGCGGAGCGCAGCACACAGCCGCCGGCCACACCCAGCGCGCCGCCCCCTGCGCCTGGGCTCGGGCCGCGGCCGGGCGGGGACGTGGCGCGGGGCTCGAGGCGCCGGGGGCGGGCGGGGGCGGGGCGCCGCGGGAGCGCTCGGCGGGAGGAAGGGCGCTTCTGCTTCCTATTCTTTCCTCTCGTTTCCTGCTAGAAGGAGAAGAAAGAACAGTAATTCCAGGGCAGTTTCATTTTCTGAGCGCGGGCCCCCGACGCCCGCCTAAGTGGCGTGGTCAGTTTCCTTCCTGACGGTGCGCGGGTGTCGGGTTGCTGGTGGGCAGGGCGGTGGGGAGAAGGGCAGGACCTTCCAGAAGATCCCGCGATCCTGTTTAGGTGTAACGTCCTGGGACTGTAACTGTAGGACAGGAGCCCGAAGCCCACGATCAGACAAAACTGCCCTGCAGTCCCAACTCTGCCATCACTGGCCGTGTGACCGCGCTACCCCTCGTGGCCTAAGTTTTGGCGCTGGCAAAAGAAAGATAGTGTTACCTGCCGTTCACAAGTGCTGGAAACACTAAATGAAATGATGCTGGCGCACAGCCTGCTTTGAAAGGATCAATTCTTGGAAGTTACTGTTGTCACTGATGAAACCTGTAGGCCTTCCAGATCACCCTGCCAAGTCGCACTGCTCTGCCTGAGTGAAACACCACATGCATCTCAATAGACTAATGTCACATTTCTCTGGGTGTTTTATGATGAAAATGTCATAAAATAAATGCATCTATCCAGTTTGCTTCCTCTGAAGTCAGAACCTCCTGGGAGCATTTTTCCTCTCCCCACCCCCATCTTTCTTTTGAGTTAATTCCAGTTTGACAGGCTGTTGCTATAGCATTCCTTCTCTGACGTCAAACAATTTAAAGAAACAGCCCTAGGTAACAAAAACTGCAGAGGAGTTCTTTGTGGGTTTTCTGTGCAGGGGAAAAGTTTGAACAATACCACAGGAGAACTGTAACGCCCCCGCAGCGCTCCAATCCCTCTTTAGCTGCGTCCCACAATCATCTGGGATCAATCTATCCCTACCTCAAAGGAGATGACGCCAACATAAGCACGCCGTGATTGTGCTGCGGAGAAAATCTAACCGTTCTGAATAAAAGCCAAATCATGACAGAAATGGAAACAGTCGTGGTCCCAGGATGATGAAATTATGGGTAGTTTTTCCTTGAACTTTCCTTTTCCCCATTGTTGGGTGCCTTTTCTCATTAAAAAGGACAAATGGCAAATCTTCTACTTACCAAAGGCCCAGAAAAGTTGGCTGGGACTGCCATAGTCTTTATTTGCAACTATTTATGCCTTTTCATGATCAAGTCTTGCGCCTTACTGTTTTTAGGAGAAAGCAAGAGAAGTATCAGGTAAGGAATATCTGTTATATCCAAGTCTCCCTGCATTATTATACTGTTTGACGTCTCAGAATGACCTTTATAAATGTTTTCCCCATTTTATGATAAAAAACTGAAGCTCAGTGTCATGGTTACCTTTCTCTTGTTGCTGAGACAAAATACCCAACGCCCAAAATAAAGGAAGGAAAGGTTTATTTAGCTGACAGTTTGTGGAGTTTTCAGTCCATACTTGGCCGGTTCTGAGGCAGAGTGGCACATGGCAGAGGGCAAACGTTCATGGCGGCAGAGCACAGCAAAAACAATCAGCAAAAGGGAGGAATGGCGGGGAAGCAGCCTCTTTTTACCTCTCTTACATTGTAAATAGGCTACTCCCACCCGTGGAGGGTGTAGCACTTCCATAATCTCCATGCCCTCCTCTTCCACAGGCTCAGGATGTGTACAAAGTAAGCACCCTAGCTTCCTGCTGAGTCACTCAGCCAAACCTCTAGACTCCCCAAATATCAATGTATCAACTATAACATTCAGTAAGACTAAATAATTTACCTGGAGTCACACAGGAAGGGGCAGAGATCTGAGATGGCCATCCCCAAAGCCTATTTTTCTATCTTTTGATTTTTTTCTGTCTTGTTCTTGTGTACAGGACTATGATAAGTGGTTGATTTAATGTTATATGTTGAAAAAAGAAGTGACTGGTATTCTATTTAGGAAAACTCAGTGAGAAGTTCTAAAGTACTCTATTGAAGGAAAGATTAAGAGGAATATACACCAACAGCTCTGAAATAAAGAATGCAAAATTTTAAAAAGATCAAACATGAATTTTATTCATATTTAAAGATTTGTGACTAAATGGTTATTTTGGCCATTTAGAAAAATTTGACGTGGCCAGAGAAATTACTAGAAGAATAAAGTCCAAGTGCAAAAGAGAGAAAGTATAATTATCCAAATTGATCCATTTCTCAGAATATCATATTTCAGTTTTGCTACATCTGCTTTTTTTAAAAAGAACACTTACTTGTTAAAGACAAGCCTATACCGCACATTTCAAAGTGGAGCTGATGAAAAGATTTCAATACAAGGAACAATTCCCTAAGAGCACAGAAATGCCTATAAGTGATCTAACAACTCATCATTTTCACAATGATAATGAAATCAATGTATGAAGAGACAGAGAGAGGCATACTATTAACAGTTTGAAGCCTACTAATTGAGTAGACAATTACAATGAGGAATCCTGCTTCTAAGGATCAAGCCCAGTGATCTTCTGGTTTGGGGATCACTGGGACATATTCAGATTTCTAACTCACCAGGCCCACGTTCACATATCCTTCTCGGTTACCTCAGGGCATACGCCTGGGTCCAGTGGACTCATCCTTTACATTTCTACTGTAAATTTGTGCTTCAGCATTATAGAAGCCGGGTGTTCATCCCAATACCTTTCCTGAGGACACAGGAAACAATCTATGTGTTTACCTACTGGCTATGATGAATGGCAAGAAGTGTGCACATGTGCAAAAGTGGCAAAATGGGATTAGGACCCACCTTTATGAACAGGCTGACTTCACTTATGTTTACCCAAGCATCACACAGGGTCCAATAGACCCACACCACTCCAGAATTTGTTTTAAAAAAGTTTCCTTTTGGTTTGCCTGGTAGAAGTAGCCCAATTCAGTACAACAGCACATGAAAAAAACAGATTTGCAAGTTCTGAAGGTGGTCAAAAGGGAGTCACGAGGTTACTCATGCATGGATGATGAAGATGATCCATTATGCTAAAACACGTGCTTTCAGAACAGAAGACTGGCGTGCATGGATGATGGTGGTGGTGAGGAGGAGGATGATGATGATGATGATGACGACCTTGATGCTGACCATGTG
>PVLD010003862.1:0-135020 GCA_004027595.1 Dinomys branickii | reverse complement strand
GGACTTTCCCACGTCTCGCCCCGGCAGCCTGGTCCGCCCTACCACATCTCCCCCGGCATCTCAGAGAAATACGCCCAGTTTAAACTTCCCAGCCGAGGTTCCGGCATTCACGCTCACCAAGTCTGTCTCGAGCTGGTGGTGTTTATTAAGGAGGTTCGCTCCCTTGCTGCTCACCGGGTCGCCATCTTCCCCGGATCCCAAACCTTTACTTTTTTAAACTGTAGATGCTGGGTATTTTTCCACAGTGACAAAATAGTGACTTAGACTCCTGGTACACACGGAGATAAGCAAAACCGTTACTAGAGAGGAATATATTACTGAAGAGAAAGGGGAAGAAAAGTAATTACTCCAAATGAGCTCACAAATATGTTGAAGTACTAGAAGAAAAACTTCACAAGGAAGGAGATCCATCAAATTTAACAATCAATATAAATTCATGTCTGATATCTAAATAATAGAAAAATATCAAGGCAATTCCTAAGAAGTACATTTGAAAACAATATTCATAAAAATAAGAATAAAATAATTACTTATAATTGTACATGTATATTTAAACACAGATATTTAATATGTTTAAAAATTAAAATTGTTCAAGCTAATAAACTGATTATTAAAATTATCAAGATATTGACTACATGGCATAAATTATAAACTCAGTAAAGCTTAAGAGATTCTTGAATCAGCAAAATATGTCTAGAGATTTTACAGCCAAGGATAGCATAAAAAAGTGTAAAAAATACATGAAAGGGACCTGATTTGCAGAGAAATGTGAAGTTCAATACAAATAAAATTGCAGGGAAATAATATTAAAAGATGATGACCAAGAATTCTTCAGTACAGTGGATGAATATAACATCAAATGAGCGCAGCAGTTCAGTCTAGCATTTGTCAGTCATGATTTCTATTCCAGAGGCAAGGGTCAACGTTAAGAAATTCTTCTTTGTGAAGATTTTCTTCTTTACAAAGTTCACAGTTAAGTCATTCACAGAAGATGGAGTAGAGAGTAAACATTAAAACTTTTTAAATGTCCAACATCACTAGTAATCAAGGAAATGAAAATTAAAATCTAAATGAGCCACCATTTTATACCCACAGATTGCATTTAGACTACAGGGACAAAATCTACACATTTGGTGAAGATCTATGAACCAAAAGACTTTATTGATATGCATTTGTATTTTCACCTACCTTTGCACTAACATAATTATAAGCATAAATTTGGATGCCTTAGGTAAAGTATTTATAAAGCACCAGCAAAGGATGAAGGACTAAATTTTGTGGCATAACCGTAATCCAGGTGGAGAGAAGTCAGAGAAGAACAAGGTACTGATGGAAAGAAAAAGGAATAAAAATGTAATTACTTCAAGCAAAGCTTCCATAAAGCTATAGCAGTGAATATTACCTCACCCTCGGATGACACTGAGGAAGGGCATCAAGGAAAAATCACTGAATGGGGTAATTAGTTCTTCAATTTTGAAGGTGAGGTTCACCAGTTTGTTAGCATTCCAAGGATCCAACAAAGAGAATTATTTAATAAATAACTAGTAAGGATCATTTAAGACATTTTGTTGACCTATAGATTTTCAGTTTGGAGCCTTGACACATTATAAACACTCTGTGTTATTTTATGAATTAGTCAACTAGAGAAATTAAAAAATGGGGCTGTCTGTAGTTAGTTTCTTTTCCCACAACTTATTCCTCAGTTTCTTCGAAATAGCACTTCCAGCTCAGACATTTTTCCATACACAGCTACTGTTAAAAATTCCAGGGAAATTTTATAGGCTGGGGAGATAGCTCAGCGGCACAGTGCCTACCTGGCAAACATAAAGTTGTGAGTTAGATTCTTGCTACCAAAAAGCAAAAAAAAAAAAAAAATTCCACTCACATTCAGATAACTATTTCAGTGAAATTGCTCCATTTTGAGCTTTCAACTGCTTTCTAATTTTAGAATCAAAACTCCGTGATACAAGGTCTTTTCTTGGCTTTCATAGAACAATCTTCTTCTGCTCCTTCTTCTCTTCAAAAATACAACTTCTCCTCCTAAGCTGTTAAATTAGGGATTCCTTATGGTTTCAGATTAGAACAATCTTGGGGACTTAGTCTCTAATGCAAACTGTACTCTGAGCTACAGTCCCCTATATGAAATCTCTGGTACCCTGAACTAGAGATTTTTAAAAAATAAATTTTTAAAAAATAAATTCAAGCTACACATTTAAAGATTACCTCAGCCAAAGGTATTCTTCATTCCAATAAATGCATGGTCATATCTCTGCAGGTCTCTAAGACAACTGGATGCATCTCTCTCTCTTTCTTCTCTGTCTACCTCTCTCAGTCTCTCTCTGTCTCACTCTTGCCTCTTTCTTTGCCTCACCACCCTCTCTCTCCATCCACATTAAATTCATCATCAAGCCCTTTTGATTTTATCTCCTGCGCATCTATTACTTCAGTGTCGCTCTAACTTTACCAACTCCTTCTATGTCCAAACTACTACCATCTCCCCTCCCAGAGTGCTGCATAGACCTTCCCGATTGCTCTGCCTTCCTCTCGTCTGGCAAACCTTCCATTCTGCTTCTCAAATTGTAATCATTTCTATTTTTTTTTTAATGTAAATCTAACCATGGCATCTACATCTATGTAGGAACAGGAACAAGGAGTAGATAAAGCACAGAAGGAAGCAGTATTTCTGGCATATTGTAACAGCTTAATGTCCAGGTGACTATTGTTTGGCTGTTACAATTAGAGACTAAGTACACACACTTTTCTTTGGAGATGAGAGAATACACATTAAGCCAATTTGTAAATGGAAGTACAATGAATTCCTTTGTATGACTTCTATCCTTAGAGGTAACAAGTCTTTTGCTGTCGAGATTACCTAGTCATTCGTCTACTTCAAGTCCAAAAGCTGTTCTGCAATTACTTGCATTGTAAATTGCTAGCATCTGATCAAGTATTCCAAAAAGAATCCCCAAATTTACTTATTGTTCTGCGCTCTCAGCAACAGGCTCTCCTTTCCTGAACTAAGCGTTTCATCTTAGTAAGCACCAGGGTCTTTCCGTCTTAGCTCCTTTAGAGTCTATGAAATCAAAGCAATTGGTACAATTTGACTCTCTGGCTGCGCTGTCAGTGATATGCAGTTTTCTTTTCATCACTCTAACCGTTCCACTAAATCAGTCAATTATATGTACATGTTATTTTTTTCCTCAACTTTAACAAACTAAGCAATTCTTCTGCATCTTAACTATAGTGCAGTTTCTCTAATCTCATCAAACTTGGAGACATCTTTGAATCTAAAGTGGATTTGGAGAAGGAAATTTTTATCTCCTTCAAGTGCACACTTTGGCTTGGCTTCAAGGTATTTTAGCAGAGTAGATCAGGGTACACACACTGCCCTTTAAAACACACGTTACTTGTGTAAACAGTGCATACCCTCTGGCTATTTCCTAGGCAGCACCCCTTAGGGTTAAGTCACATTAAAAGTTTAAATATATCCATGTTAACATAAATTGAAAAAAATACAATGAAAGAAATGATTGGAAAGCATATTTTCCTTCCTGTCAGTACTATTTCCTGACACTTTTTTCTTGAAGTAGTATACCCTAGAGCTGTCTGGAAGTAAAATGCCTTGAAACAGAACAAATCTATGAATTTCCTTATCCAACTGTGAAGAACCTTGACAAGATAAGAAAAATCTAATCCCATCAATGACCATTAATATATAGACTCTAGCCTGAAAAATCAGTGAAATTCCTTGATGTTCACAAAGAGATACACACACATTATAAAGCTTCTTTTCCAAGTAAGATACCCATAAATTTGAAACAATGACTTTTATCTCTATTGATTAGATCACAATAAATTTCTATCTTTCTGACATTTAATTTTTAGTTCCTCAAAAATAGTCAGTTTACACTGTTAATTTTTTAAAAGTTTTATTATGCACGGGATAGTTCTATCTCCTGGTTTACCTATCTTAACATTCCTGTTTCTGTGTGGTTGTTGATAGCAACTTCCACTTTCACAAGAATGGCATGGTAAATTAGGTACTCACCTAATTATAAGGCTTTGATGACAAGCACTAAATTTTCCAAAGTACCTTGCATGAACAGTGCTCCACGAACCATATACTTAAAAGTATAATATTTACTTAACTAAAGGTATACAATGTGTTTTTCTACTCAAGGAGCAGTTTTTCAAAGATAAGGGGGAAGGTATTCTCGGCAGAGACTCTGGATGTGGATATTTAGATTCCATGATTAGATTCCTTTGAAAATGTCACATTAGTTATTACCATTGCACTGTGCAAATTACATTCGTCTCCCTTGTGGTCATGAGACAAGAGAACAATAGTTTATCGTCTGCTTCACAAATAGATGTAGGGCCCAGAAAAAATGTCCTAGGGAACCTTTTCACATACATGGTGTGGGCAGGACTGACCAGTGTCAAACTTTGTGTTTGAGTATAAAATGTGGCAAGCTAAATTTTTGGCGTTTCCAAAAATAAATATTTCATTGGTGGGTTAATGGAAAGGCATTTAACTTCCTGTTTGCAAGGCAAAAATATATCTGTAGCAAATTCTACCACAGTGGTATTCAAACCATATGTTAATGGCCTGAAACATCTGCAATACTGTAACTCATTCTAAAAACCCTGCTGGTTTTAAGCACTGATGAGAAACAGCATGTAAGCTTGAGGGAAAACTGTTCTTTGACAAAAATCACCTTTGTTTCAAATGAGTTCACCCTCTCCCCACGTCAGGATACCCACATTGTTCACAAAGTACTGTTAAATAGGAAATTATAACTCCTCTCAGAGTTTGCCAATCTATGTAAAAGCTAATTTTCCCAAGCTACCTTTGAAGCTAAGAAAAATTCTAACTTAAGAAAGAAAAAGACTGGAATAATATTGAGAGTTGAAACACGTGCTAGGAAATCTTTGCTTGTATAAGTCTGTGATTTTAGTCATCACTTCACAATGAGTTACGATTTAAAAGCAAGGTCTTCTCTAACAGGAAATGACCTGTGCCTAGGTAAACTGGTTTAGGAATGAAGCAGGAGGTTAGAGTGTGGCCAGCTGACTAGGTAAATGGGCATGATTTGCTACGCATGGAGATCCAAGCAAAATCATCACAATCCCTGCACCTGGGATGCATCAGAAAATGCTCTCTCCAGTGTTTCTGGCATGAGATTATGGGGGACTTGGTGGCCTAGCCCAGATCTGACCCCAAAATGGAAGATCCAAAAGATGGCAGCCACTAGCTTCATGGCCACAGTAAGGCCTTTCAGTGATGTGTGCTGCACTCTCTAGAGCATACTTCTTTCTTGTCTTTCAGTGGCCAGTCTCAACCTGCAAAGCCTATTTCTTTTCTACTTCCATTGGCTCACATTGACTCTACCGAGCACATTTTTTTTCCTGCTTTTAATAAACTTAAAACATCACTATCTTTTGCATGTGTCTGGACCAATTCTCTGTACACGATGAAAACAACATGGAAAGAATCCCTAGAAAGATTGCATAGCACCCCAGACCCCAATACCTGGCATATAAGTCACTCAGAGATGAACATAAAGATTGTGAAGTAAGTGAAGGGTGTATGGTGTAATTATTTATTTCATATAAAAGAAAAATATGGATTATTTAGAAAGCCAAGGATGAATTCTTAACCATATTGCCTATAAATAAGCTAGGAGACATGTACCTTATACATATATAATCTAGACATTTAAAGCAACATAAAAGAAAAAAGAGAAAATCAATAACAATATGTGTTTAAAAAAAAAAAACCATAAAAGAGTTTTGATAAATTCGTGGTGCTAGGCCTATCCAAATTTTTTGAGAGACTTTAAATAATCTGTGAATAAAATGCTTATGAAATGGAAACATGTCAGATGGCTGGAAACATTCATACGTGCTCTGACTTTTCAATGACAGAAGGATCAGTTCTGGAAATTTCCAAAAAGTACTTGATTAAAGTCTCTGCAAAAATAGAACTATTTCACATATACAAGATCAGAAAGGAAACATAAAGGTCAAGGTTGACGCGAAGTCCTTTCTTTTATGACTGTAAAACTAAGTTGTATCTCACAAATAAAACTGGGCTACTGAGATTTGATGCTGTTTGTAGGGTATTTCATCAGTCATGCCGAGTTAAAATTACTTTTCCCTTACCTTCCTGTGATGTAGAGTTACTTCTGGGGAATATGTTATGGGAATGGAGAAAAGATGTTGTAATACACAAACCCCAAAATCATTCCATTTTGTATAAATGGTTCCCAAGTTGTCTCTCCCTTCTGAATCATCTCCCAAAGAAGAAAATAAAGGAATTGTTCTCATTACTGCATGAAAAGGTTCCAGGCCCTCCTTAATGAGGATTCATTTCTGAATAACTAGTCCCACTCTGTTTATAAACCAGTATCTGCTATTTTCCCCTCCTGTTCTTTCTCCCCTTAAGATTAGTTGCATGCTTCTTAGCAATTTAACTTTGATTCTTTGGGTCAAGCTCTTATCTATTCTTTTTGTATCAGAGCTTTTGTTTTGGTTTTGTTTTTGTTTTGGGTTTTTGTTTTTTTGTTTTTTTGTTTTGTTTTGTTTTGTTTTGTTTTTTGGTCTTTTTTGAGACAGTGTCTTGCTATGCAGTTTCAGGCTTGCCTCGAGCTCACTTTGTAACCCAGGCTGGTCTCAAACTTGCAACAGTCCTCCTGGCTCAGCCTACAGAGTGCTGTATCAGAGCTTTTGAACCCTTTGCTGATGCTTCTTTGTTGGACTCATCGCCAAATTCCACATTTTTCCATCATGTATCTTGTTCTGACAATTTGAAATCTCTATTTCCTGTGATCGTCTGATACCAGAATTCCAATGAAGTCTGCAAATCCCTCCCTTTCTATATTTTTCAGTTATACTGGTCCCTTCTATTTCAAAATGAATAAAACTCAGACAGGTTCTTTTTCTTTATCACACTGTTTCTCCGTCTCTAGTCCATGGAGAAAGACAGTTTCTCCTGAAGCCTGTCACTCAGCTAACAGACACTGACAATTTACTATGCTGCAAATATTATGCTTTACTCTGCTAGCTACCGTAGAACAGTCCAAATTATGGCACGGGCTTCACCAGTTTAGAAACATAAAACGATTCTGGTATAAAGATTTTACCTGAAACATAATACAGAATTCCTTCTGAACTTTCTTGAAAATTAAAAAGTTAGAGAAAGCCCATGAGCTTAATGATGTCATGAAGACCTCGCCACTGCCACGCAGAATGATGACATCATGAGGACTCGGGTATGTGAGTAATGTGAATACCGGATATGGGTAGGAAAGAGCTCAGAAGCAGGAAAAATTATATAGAATTGAGAGAGTGAACAAGGTTTCCACGAGCAACAGGAAGAGTAGAGAATAAAGAAACTTTATAAATTTTATGAGATGAAGGCAGATAGCAGCACCTAGAGATTGCATGGGTCCTTTCATCGCGGTGCTTGACCATGGCATCACTAACCTGCCTGGCTTATTCACAGTTTGTTTGCTTTCATGCATGTATATCCCCAAAGTTAAATGTGGTTAGAACAGAAACTTCCAACAGTGATTGAGCGACCAAAATAAGCCATATAGGCATGTAGTATTTAACATACAGAATTTATTCTAAATATATAAGATTTTAAATTGACGCCCATTTGGTGTGGTGAAATATGAATTGGTTTTTAATATATTTTAGCTATATTCCTTCTTTTCTTTTTATTTATATTTTATTTATGACAATGCATGAATCATTTATTCTTGAAATACATGTTGAAAACCTATTTAGTCTTTCAAAACCTGTAAAGTTTATTTAAAAAGAATAAAAGTAAAACTTAATTTTTATGTCCTTTTCTATCCTTTTTGTCTTCAAGTGGGAAGTTGAATTCCATTAAATAGACCTGAGTCATCATTTTATACTAAATATATTTAGTTACATAACATGTCCTTAATATTTTGAAAGTATTTGTTGAATGAATAAAATTGGGTGAGGTGAGTACTTAAAAAAAAAAAGAGCATAGGATCCAATGGTGGGTGTTGAGAGAAGGAGAGGAAGCTGGTTATTCCACCAAGTTTGCAGCTTCTTTCTGATGAAAGGGTAAACCATCTAACCGTGCTGATTTGGCCAACAAAGTGCAAGAGGAAGTGAAATGCACTGCTTTCCTGCAGAAGCTTTGAGAGCCACTGCTAACTGACTCTGCCACCTGCCTACTTCCAAGATAAATAATGTTCCATTCCTCCCTGCTCCTGAGTGAGTAGCTTAGTCATGATTGACAAGTAGCATCAGTAGGAAATATACTGTTGTTTTTAAAACCTCTGAGATTTGGGGTGTCATTTATTCAAATAGTTTAATTTAGCTAAGCTAAATATAGAAAGTGGTTCCCCAAAGTGATGCTATTCTAAGAACAACAACAAAAAATTAAAATATTGCCTTTAGGATGTCAGATAACATCCACAAGGGGTGCTGAAGAAACTACCAGCGAAGACTAGAAGGATACTGACATGTGTTTGTAACCGCAAATTAACTGGTAAAACTATCATCCTTTATAATCTGGAAAGCAGATAATGCACCTAATATACATTTTAGCTTTGGTTGCAAAAGTGGAAAGATAAGGTATTAATATATTAGTTTCATTTGACAAGTGTTATGGTTGATACATTGTGCCAACTTGGGGAGTCTATAGAGACTTGGCTGAGTGACTCAGCAGGAAGCTAGGGTGCTTACTTTGTGCACATCCTGAGCCTGTGGAAGAGGAGGGCATGGAGATTGTGTGAGAGCTACCCGCCCCCTGGGTGGGGGTAGAGGCTGTTTACAATGTAAGGGAAGGAAAGAGGCTGCTTGCAGCCATTCCTCCCTTTTGGTCTGGTTGTTTTTGCTGTGCTCTGCCACCATGAACATTTACCCTCTGCCATGTGCCACTCTGCCTCTGAACCAGCCAAGTATGGACTGAAACCTCCACAAACTGTAAGCTAAATAAACCTTTCCTTCCTTCATTTCGGGCGTTGGGTATTTTGTATAAGCAACGAAAGAAAAGTAACCAAGACAACAAGGTACTACAAAATGAAGTGAGCTCAAAAATAACTTGGACAAGTTGGAAACACATTTGGAAGGTAATTGATAAAGTCTTGAAATGACAAAACATATATGGTTACAAGATTCAAGTCGCGGTCATTCCCAACAAGGAAGTTGTATGACTAACGAAGCCTTTGATAAAAAATGACAGATTGAAACTCATTTTTCCCTAGGAAGAAGGAATGATTCAAAGCTTGTTTCTAATTTCCTAAAGAAAAAAAGTGGGGGTAAAGAAAATAAAGAAACCTCTCTGAATCTAGGTGTGAATTTTTTCAAATTTAATGATTCAAAAAGGACACCATAAGTATAGCTACCTTAAGATCTATAGAACTGGGCTGGGGATATAGCTCAGTGGAATAAGCACCTGCCTAGCAAGTGCAGGGTCCTGAGTTCGATCCCCAGTACCACCAAAAAAAAAAAAAAAAAAAAAAAAAAAGATCTATAGAACTAAATAAACTGCTAATATAGAGACTTGTTCTACCAAAAATACAGATTTTAGCCATTCACAGATACAGCTCATACTAACCAAATAGACAAAAGTGAGAACTTCTTAAGGGAGTCTATCAGCAGTGAGAAAGGACCCGCTAACGGACTAGCTCAATGTGATATTGGCATTCCCAACATGGAACTGGTAGAAAGTTGACTGGGAAATCTCTTTAGCTCCCAGGGAAGACATTGTACATTTTCCTTCAGTGCTGACCACAAAAATAATTAGAAAGGAAAGAGTGCAGACACATGCCACCAGGGGAAATTGATTAGGGGACCTACACCCATAAATGGAACTCAAGGCAGGTCAAGAGATTCTCTGCTCTGACCCAAGTATAAGGCTATTACCCCTTAAATGCTTAACTCCAATTCAGAGCACACTGTGCTTGGACTCCCCTCACTGTTCTCTCTGCAGTAGTACTACTCTGTATCAGTTCTCTAACTTTGTAATGAGATATTATGTTTGAGTTTATTTCATTAACTCAAGCTGTACTTATGAAATCGTTATTTTCCTGAAGGCAAGGGCCATATTTTGGCTCACTATTGTGTGCCCAGAGTATAGAACCTTACAAACGATAACTGTTTGACAAGTATTTGATACACAAATCAGTTTTTCCACTATCATTTGCTTAAACTAATAGCATTTGAAGATGGAGCTCCCTGAGTGCCCCAGCCATGTGTGTTCAGCTTTATGAGTAGGCTCGACACTGTGAACACTAACCCATTGACCACCATGCTTTTCTGCATCTCCACCGTACCCCATTGTAGAATCAGGCACTATGATCCTCTCCAGAGGCCCTTAAAGAAGACATTAAATTTTAATGTGTCTGTTATAAATGTGGTTTTTACCAAATATCTGAGCATAATTTTTCTAATGCCCAGTTTCACTTCTTAAAGTATCCAGGTTTAATGATAAGTTACATAGGGCCTTCTCTTACCTGGGACTATTCAGTGTTTGTATCTTTGGACACCCAGTCTAATGCCCTTCACTCAAGATAAACAAATTCAATTTACCTCTATTAAATTTTAGAATGCCAAACAGAGGCACAAATCAAATTGCATACTTTGCTCCATGAGTTACTGTGTTTACTTAACCAGGTCTGTTACAAAAATAAAACCAGTTCTGCACCACTTCCTCAGCTGAACTAAAAATGAAAAGGAGGACAATATAAATAATAAATTACCTCCACTGCCAAATTGTTCTCCATTTTCAAACCTGAAGATTCTCAAACTGTTCCATCCACAACAAAAAAGATATATGAGAATTTTCAGCCTTGAAGAGACTCCCACAAGAAGTTGAAGTGTGATGTCTCTGTATTATAGGTCTTTATTGCTAGAGCAAATGAAATTGCAATGTAAAGGGAGTGAAAAACTTGCAAAATCCGACACTGTTAACAGATTAGATTTTTTTTAAAAAAAGGAACATACTGACAAGCTCAAATAAATCAGTGCGAATCTGAAAAACAACCTTGAAAGGTAAATGCACTGTCAGGGTAATATCTTTGTTCCTTCTTTCTTAGCTTTGACTCATATGATGAAATAAATTTCTCCTGATTTTTTTTCTTTCATAGTCTACAAGTAACTGAGCCTGACAGACTCAACTCACCAGTTTTAATTACAAAGCACCACAACTGCTGCACCGAACAGCAAGGCTGTGTTACTGAACCAACCGATCCCAGGATGGGTGCCTAGAACCTTGTGTTCCCTCTGCTTTTAAAAACACAACAATCTCGATTCCTACACAGCAAGGCTTACTTTTGATAAAAGGTAAACCTTTTATCAAGCCTGACAGACAAATGCAATTATTTAAGTTCTTATAGAACTGACCCAGTTAATATAGACACAAATATACAACCAAGCTACTACAAGCCTCCAAGAATGGCTCATTTTGATGGGATTTTCAAATATTTTCCCCTTTGTTGTTAACCTATCAAAGTAACTAGTTCCTCCACTCTTCTCCTTTTGTCCAAATGAAAGAAGCTCTAAATTAGAAGAAAAGTGTAAGGTACCTCCCAAATACTGTAATGTGAGGATAACAGGCACCAGAAACTAAAAATGCTTATTAAACTTATTTAGGGTGATCAACCTTCTAGCTTCCCTGGGCCTGTTTCAAGTTTCCCAGCAAAAGCCCTGTGTGCAGAGAAACTGCGTTCAGTCCAGAGCAAAGGAAAAAATTAGTCACCTACTTCTTGAACACAAATGTTCAGCTCAATTTTCTCAACTCAAAATTACTAAATCTGTACTTTGCTAAACAAGCATAATAAGTGCATAGAGTATGCACCCCTTTCTTACAGGCATGCTTTGTGGTCATTTTGGGGTTTTTTTCCATATTTGTGATTAGCCTGCTTAGGGGAAGAGTAATGGAACTCATTATCAATACAGGCCAGTACATCAAAATTGGAGACCAGTATGCTGTGCGGTTGTTTATGTAGCTTCCCGGTTCGGGGTGGTGATCCCATACGTAAAGCAGGAAGAAGGGCAAGAGGTGAAACGACAGTTCTTTTCTTTAGTGGCATGAGATACATAAAGATAAGATGAAAAAAATAAGATGGGTTTTCTCCGAAGTTTAAGGCTGGGCTTTAAAAAAATCTAGAAATAAATTCCTGGGCAAAGTTCACTTTCTCAGTTCTCATGCTGCTATCAACTTAAAAATATCTAATGGAAAGTGGAGTCTAAAGGTAAAAGTTATAGTAAAATGTGTTTTTGCTAAGATTTATATAACTAGAAATGTTCACTGTTAGGAAAGGCTTCCCTATTCCCAAAGCTCTGGAAAGATCACACAATCAAATTTGAGAATACGTAGACAATAGTAACAAATCTAAAAATTCTTTGCAAAACTGGTTTTTATCTTATCATAATAACATTTGAAAGCGGAAATGACAACTCAAACTATATAGTGAAAACATTTTACACACAAAGCTAGTTATTCCTGGCACAAAAACTCACACTGAATGGGAGATGAGATGCGCATGATGGAGAATCTCTTATCACGTGCAGCAATAAAACGTGGAGGAGCTCTTTAGCTCAGATCTTCACCAACAGCTAAGTGATTTGATCTGAGTGATTTAAAAAGCAAAGTGAGACGAGAACTATATGCTATGATAAATTAATTGAAGTATATCTAACAAAATCTGATGGTTAGTCAGAGTCCTAATATTAATGTCTATTTCATGCTTACCCACGAAACAAAACAAAATAAAAACAGAACAACACAACAACCAGTGTTAACAGCTACTGCTAAGAGTTTTCTTCACAGTCTTGTTCCGAGTCTTCCTCCCCTGCTGTTGAGTTCAGCCGCTTTGCTGTCTCATACTCCCTTCGGCTCTGCTGGACTGTGATATCCTTGGGAGGCACTTTGGCCTGCTGCCTATTTCTGCTCAGTGTCTGGTGCCCAGCAGTGCGGACAAGACTACAGAAAATGGAACTGTGTTTTACAGTATTGTGAGGCCAGCTAACTTCCTCACAGGTATCAAAATTAAAAACTGATTTTCTTCTTGCTCAGAATTATGAACATCCTGACAAACTCTGTGGAACTCATGGGGTTTCATTAAAAAAAATTCTGGCTACAAGTCTGGAGGAATCTCTTTTTAGAATTTCTCACCCAAGATCATGTGTACAAATATCCAGTACAAGGCACTAAATCTGTGTTTAAAATCTGCATGTCTACATATTCGTGCTTTATTTTCTTCTTATACTAGTTTTTAAAAATATATATAATTAAGTGATCACTCAAACTTTTGTTTAGACTTGCTAATTTTCAATTATTTTCCTTTAAAAATGCCTTGTGATATTTTCCCTCATAAACAAGAGCATTTTACACATTGAAAGTCTTATGCTTTGTTATGTGTAGAACAGTACAGCATTTGTATTTCTTTTATGTCTTCATGTGGCTTCATTATAATGAACGTTCCTGCCAGGCACACATTGTCTCGTTATCAGCATTAAAATAATTATCTGGTTAGATTAGAATTTACAAGAAATTGTTATGTTTTTACATTTTGGTAAAACTAATTTTACATATAGGTGACAGCTAGTTAGCCTTTATACTACACTTGATCTTAGCCAAAAGGCCGGGGAGTGATAGCTAGTCTTTGTTCTGTGACATGCTGAATTTTTCCGGGAAATACTTGTACCATATTAAAAGATAGTAAGGCCTTAAACTATACTTTGATATAAAGAATAACTTTCTGATAATAGTTGAGAATGGAAAATGGGATTATATATAAAAGAAAACAATTTGAGTAGTAAAATTTGAAACGAGGCACAGTAACTTTTAGATAAATGTAATGTTGTATGAATTTCATGGATATTTAAATATGACGTAAAAAGGTATCAAAAAACCTCATAAGCAATAAAATCTATTTGAGGCCATAGATATCACTTTAAAATGTATTAGACCATGGAATTGAGTCAGTATTTTTTTCTGCATGGTTTGTGAAAATTTTACAAAACCTAGAAATTTGCCTTTAAATGAACAATTGAGGAAACAAAGTTGTACTACAAATATACTACTCCCCAACTGGGGAACAAAACCATCCTCTGGGTTAAAACATGCTATCAGTGTGTCTTCCCTGCCACACGAAGCAAGCGCAGGATCTGTGAGCCTTCGGCACTCTGGGCAGTGGTCTGATTTGGGAGAAAAGAAGGTGAAGGTAAGACAGTTGCAGTCCCCACATCAAAGTTATAGGTTATGCCTTAATGTCTCTCTCCTCCTTTTAACAACAGTCAGTAGGACATAGAGTTATGCTACAAAGTGATGTAGCTCAATTTGGCAGTTGAAAGGGGGGTGAGAAGTACACATAAAACATCAATCTGTAGTTGTAGTTTTGGAGAAAATAATCCATGGGACACTGATGTTCATGACTAAGGCATCAGAAAACCTTTGCATCAGCCAATCAAACTGCACTCCTCAGAACCGCAGCCCTCCTGAACCTGAGAGATGGTGAAAAAATTAGGTGGACTATAGATCATAATGTTCTGTACAATAAAAATAGTTAGGAGTAAAGGTTTGAAAGGTTTTAGTTGTGACAAAATGACAAATGTTCAGGAGATAAATACATTTCACACAATTAACGCATGATATTACATATTCATATCTATACATGCAGTACATGGTGCCCGCTAAATGCGTACAATCTTTATGCTTTGATGTGTCAGTTAAAAAGAAATTTAAAAAAAATTCCCACGCCCTGCTTCCCCCAGATAAATGGGAATCACCTGGGCACATTAACAATGGCCTAGGTGACTTGAAGGACATTAAATTTTTAAAAACAGGGTTTGGCTTTAAAACATTGCTTGACTGTATGTCTCTAGAGTAAAAACTTATATTTGTATTCTCTGCCATTGGAACATATACTGAAATTTATGGTAATAATACTTAATTCTTTACATTTACAGTTTAGATTTGCTATTTCGTTCCATGAGTCATTTTGACTTAGAAGCACAAACATTCCCCTCAGCAAATGGAGGTTATGGTCTGTAGAGTTTTCACGAATTATTGCCTCCGGAAGAGCCTGGGCATTTGTAGAAATAATTCTGTTTCTTTAGCTTTACGTGCAGTGTCCTCCAGTGCTGGTGTGTGCACCAGCACTGCTCTGTGTGGCTGCACAATCTGCTTCTTTGCTTTCCTTAGGTTTGTTGCTTTTTGCTCTACTGGTCTACGTCCTCTGTCCTGAAATCCTAAACAGCAATCCAGCGTGCCTTTCTAAAAGCATGACTTCCAACAAATAACTGCTTGGGTTGGATTTGAGGAAAATACCACAAATGTGTTCTTTTATTCCTGAAAAGTGCTACAGTGTCATTTTTTTTGAGGACTCGTTTATACACAGATTTCAGGAGCTTCTTGGCAGTGATAACTAGCTAGAGTGTGAATGTCGCCAGGCCATTTTCTAAAGGGAACAAGTGAAGAGTGTGACGAGGCGGACATGTTCTTCTCTTAACGCAGCTCCAGTATTGCCTGGTTTCTCAAATCTCCCAACAGTGCTTGAATTGGTGGCTTTCGGACAACATGTGACAAAACTGGATATTAAATCTGAAAAAAATAGTGTAGGACTGAGAATGGACTCTCTCCCCACGTACCTCTTTTTATTACTCTTCTGTAAATGAAGGACCCTATTGTTAATATTCTCTCTCCTGTGATATTAGCAATAAAATGGGGAATTCCAGAGAACTTATGGTTGTACGTTTTTAGTCTGTGATACTCACCACAATTATGCTTTATGACTAGACATTTTGTTAATCCTTTTCATTAAAAAATACGTGTGCTTATAATGGCTACTTAGGGGAAAATTCTTCTCATTTTAACTGTTTGCTAAACTGAAAATTGATCATAAGCACAGTGCTAGGGGTCTGTTCTGTCTCTAGTTAATGGGAGGAAGGCAACCCGGAAATCTAGTGGCTTTGAAAGAGCGACATGCTTGCAAAGGGCCCATGTCATGGACGATCCATCTGTCTTTGTAAGAATGTGGTCACATATTACATTTTCTCATTGCCTGGGTAGGGTGATTCTATGACAGGCTGAGATCCCTTTTCTAATCCCCGTTAAGCAGCTAGCCTGCTGGAGGCTTTGCGACATAACTTCATGAGCCTCCTACATCCAACAGTAAAACAAGGCTCTGTTCAGAAAGTCACAATATGACAATAATTGCATCTGGCTAAGAAAGCCTCTTTCATTATCAAAATAAGCAGGAAAAAATATGTGGCCAGGTAGTTACAATAATTTAATAATCAAACTTTAAGTTTCAAAGTTGAATACCTAGTTGCATAATTGATTTGAAAACCACTAGAATTGTAGTAATATTTAGTGTAAACCATTAGCATTTGAATATTTTATTTAACTACTCTAAATTGCTAACGTGTTCACATTTCAAGTAAAAATGATGTAGGTCCATGCCAAAGCCGGCTAGAGGAAGTGTTCAAGAATCAGAGCACTGACCTCTCTCTCTCACCCCACATGCATCCACTCCAGCTGTGAGCACCATGCATGAACTTTCATCCCTTACAGTGTTACAGGAGTGATATCATGTAATATCCATAGTGAAGCTTTCCTTGTATTCATAACAAAAGAATTAAACTTTGCAGGAAAGTGAAAGGAAAAGTTGCTCTTTAAAAAAATAACATAAAACATCACAGTATAGATAAAACCTGTAGGGATTCAATAGTACTTAAAAGACAACTTTTAAGTGTTCTTGATCTAAATGATCTAAAGGGATTAGAAGAATTAATGAATAGTGGGTTATAGACCAGGTCAGAACAGAAATTTTCTACCCTATTACCCCCAAAAGTTTTTATTGTAGAAGCACATATTTAACTCAGTACTTGGGGTTTATTTAATTTGATATTTGCATTTCAAATAGTGATCTAAATGCTAGATAGTTTATGGAAATCTAGTAAAATTAAAGCCATTCACTTTTCAAAACATGCTAGAATTCAATCTATTGGAAAAACCCATTTCAAATGTAAATAATATCATTCTAATGCATACTGACTGTGTCTGTTTTGTAAAAAGGCCCTGGATGCAGGTGACACACACTGAAACTTAAGGTTCTTTGCATGAACATTACTATTGCAGGGAAAAAGATGAGCATACATTGTTTTAATTAAAATTACAAACATTAAATAATAATAAATTATAGTGAGTATATCTCAGTGAATAATTAATTATAAAATGAAAGAAACCAGTGACCATGGGGCCATGCACTTTTAAGAAACAAGGTACAAGGATGCAGTATATACAGAGAGAAGGATGTTTTCACGAGAAACACTGAAATCAAATTGAACAGTTGTGATTATCTTCATTCTGTACCACTAAACTGGGAGTCACACACTTCCTCTGTATAAGAACAGCTTATAGATGTTTATATTTGTGAGTCATTCTGTTTCAATCACTACTGGACTTTGACAGTGGACTACAAAGGTGGCTCAAGACAAAGTGTAAATCAGTAAATATGTCCATGTTCCAATAAAACTTTATTTACTAATCCAGTAGGGCTGGATTTTGCGCTTGGTCCAAATCAGGCCAATTCCTGTTCTCATAATATCAAAATTATATTTGGAAAGTCAAACTCATATATAACAGTGTCTGTTATTTGTATGATTTGTATACATAATAAACAAACCGAATGGAACCCTGTCATGTGCTGAGTTCTGTGCTTAATTCTGTTTTGTGCTGAGTTTCACACTGCAAATACTTGATATATATTGAATCCCAGCCATTTAGTGGCTTAATTTTGGGGAAATAAAACATGACAGGACATATTTCATGGGTGATTTTATCATATCCCCAGGGGATAGGTACATGAGTCCCACTGTGGTCTATTTACATTTTATATCATTTTATCATGTATTCAAAATGAATTAATGCAGCAGGGGTTTTTACTTCAGATTCCATATATTGAAGTTTTGTGAGCTATAAGCAGTATAAACTATTTTTTAAGTGGCAAAAGAAATCATCTTTAGACTATTACAAATCCTTGAATAATGTTAAACTATTATTTATGTTCATTATTAAACTTTTTCTATATTTTATATAGGTGAATAATTTTTAAAATTTTCTTACTAAAGTTTATTTTAATGGCTCTAGGATAGTTTAATAAAAAGTTTTAAAATGTTTCATTCTCTCATGTATGTCCTGATGGATATAAATTAGAAACTTTTAAAATCAATAAATCTAAGTAGACCAACAGCTCAGCAATTCATAACTTTGTGTACTATACAAAGCACACACTACTTATTTATAAATATGAATACTAAAATTTCTTATTTTTCTCAAGAAACTGATAATTCTAGATATATTCAAAGTCCACAAAATTCTGCCTTATAAATATATATTCAAAATACAAATGTAGAAGATTAAGAAGTGAATTATTGCAATTTTATGATGAATTATTTTCAACAGTGTCACCAGTTTGAATCCAAACACTAGACTCTTTTTGAATCTTAGAAACACACCCAGATGCAGTTCAGTTTCTCCAGCTTGATGGACAGAGAGACTAGCTGAGTGGAGAACTCAGCACTCTCAAGGATCATCAATTTAATATTTGGTTATTCACTATTTCTTCACATACTATAAGAAGGTTTGTGTAGTGGATTGACTACTGGTGGTCAACTTAGACCACCGAACTGAAATGAACCAGAATGGCACTGGGTGTGGGAGGCCCACCTGTGTATTGTTGCCAGCAGCATAAGAGGCAGAACTGGAGAGAAAGATGTGTAGAAGCTGTTAGGAAGCTGTAGCAAGCTGTTGGTTCTCCTGGAGTAGCTGGTCATGCTGGCATCTCTGGTGAACTCAGCTGTTATCATCAGAGGAGCTCAGGGCCTTGTTGTCTCTGAGAGTGTCTGCAGTTCACTTTGAGGAAGCTCTGGTTCTCACTTTGAGCATCGCTTCACGACTGGAAGGGAAGATAGTGCACTGCTTGGTGCACCATCTGGAAAAACTTGTCACACTGACTTTCCTGATAGGAACTTGGCTGTTCTTATCATTGGAGGAGCTCAGGACCTCACTGTTGCTGAGGACGGCTGTGAGAGTTTCAGGGGAGCTCTGGTTCTTTGAGCATCTCTTCCTGGCTCCAGTGCAGACCCCTCAGCCTGCAAGCACAGATCCTTCATCCCACTGGCACAGATTTTCTAGCTTCCACCACTGACCTTTGGGCCTTCTCTACATACATCCATGAAATAGGCCTGCATGAGGCACTGTCCTGTGTGCTTGACCTCCAGTTCAACTTGTGAGAGGCACTGTTATGGACTCTACATCTTTAGCTGGATTCCTGCAGGACATTGCCATGGGGTCTAGGCCCTGAGCTGGATTCTTTGGTCTTTAGTGTTGGACAGATTTCCTACACTCTTTTTGTATATGACTCTTTAGGGGAATATTATAAAATAATCTTATAAATCATGTGTCCTGTATTGTTCCCCTTGCAAAACCCGAAATTACAACAGTATGTTTCTTTTTTAAGAATTTTTATGATTTGTTACCTGCCTCTAAGTAAATCATAACACATTTTCTATTATCTTAGTAAAAATTACTTAAGAAATGAGTTACTACCTATTATATAGGCCACATCAGTAGTGAAATATGATAAGCAAAAATTAATATAAATAATATTAATATAAATGTATAAGTATTTGTGTATAATATAAAGAACAAAAATCAACATTGAGTTTATTTTTTAATTTTTTTTAGTTTAATGTAAGCATGTATTTGCTAATTTGGACACGGAATGCTTAGTTTTCATTTATATATGCTATCATATGTACAGGATAAAAAATTCACAAACATGCTGACATCATACTATATGAAGGTGTTATATATAGAATGATATAGAGTATACAAAACTAACTGCTTCTACTATTATCTGATAAACTTTAGCTAACAGAAAGTTTTTGGACAGATACTAGAAGGTTGGTCTGATATGCATGGCCTTAAATCTGCATTAGCACTAAATATTAGCAAAACACAATGGCAGTTTATTCTATTAAAAATATTAATCTCTCCCTTTGTAATTCATATACATTTATTTTTATTGTCCTCATAAGTTGATATTATCCCCATAAGTCAAATTATCTAGAATATATATTTCACAATATATAGCAATTATCTCAGAATTAAAACAGTAAGACAACTCCAAAAGAAAAAAAAAATCCTAACACAAAGACAATGGGAGGTTTGGGCAGGAGGATCACCATGAGTTCGAGGCCAGCCTTGGCTACATAGTGAGTTCAAGACCAGCCTGAACTAAATACAAAACCCTGTCTCAAAAAGCAAGCAAATAAGCAGGACCAAAAACAAGAAAGCAGTGCTCAAAAAATTCATATGTTTTAGTATCAATGATTATTAAATTTGTGCATGTATACATATAAGAAATTGTTTTCCAGGAGAAAGGCACAGGTTTGACTAAAACTTGTAAATTATTGTTTGAGAATTTATTCCCATTTTTTTCACACTGATAACATATTCTTTCTCTCTGTCATTTTGTTTTGTACCGGGAATCGAACTGACGATCTTGCGCTTGCCAGGCAGGCGCTATGTCACGAGCTGTACCCCAAGCAGGTTTTTTTCTAAATTGAGATAAAAATGTACCCTGAGTTCGTGTTGGCCATGCTTTTAGGATTATAACACACGGTGAATTAACTACTGCAATTCTCTAATTACTTTGCTATGAAACTTTGTTTCACTTTTCATAGAAATAAAAGGAGTGCTTTTTCATATTGTCTATATTACTATCTACTTGTATTATCTTAAAATAAAAATGTGAATATGATTTAAGTAATCAGAAAAAAAGAATCATAAAGATTCAAAGAAAGCCCAAGTATCATTTCAGAAACAAAATCTTCTTGAAATAAAGTACAAAATTCTAGGATTTTGCCACCATATTGGAAATCATAAGATTCATTTCTTAATGAACGAAGAGAGAGAGGCTGATCTCAGTGACGCTGTGGCTGAGAATGGCTCAGCGGTCGAGCTGGCCTGCTACCTGCCTGGTGAGACTGCGGGTTGGAGTGAGCGGGCAGCGGGCACCAGCAGGAACGGGCAAGCATTTGATTCACTCACTGTGGAACAAAAAGTGACATCTGGAAATAACTCAGAAAGTGAGTTATGCTTTCAGTATAGGAAAGACTTTCATTGAAACTCAGTTACATTTGAAACAATTTAAACAGACGGAAAGAACGCAGTTGTTCTCTTACTATCCCACTACCCACTGATGGTGACACTCTCTTAGTATATAAATTCAAGGTACAGAGGCAGAACTGCTCTAATATAAAGTTTCCAATATGTTTGTCGTTTGTCACATGCAGCACATCTGCTACAGCCAAACTATGGCAAATCGATAATCTCCACTGCACTAAGGACTAGGATACAGGGAAGCGGCCTGTACATTATCACAAGCAGCAGTAGCATTGCATTTCACGGTTTGCAGTCATTTAACAAGGAAAATATTCTCAGGAGAGCTCCCTTCTTTCCGTGTCCCCACCCAGTTTAAAACATAAGCATATTTCAAATCCTGACAGACTCCAGTGGATTGGGTTATGCTCTGTGCCTTTCATAAGTCAAATACTGGGAGTTTTATGTAGTTCAAATATATGATTGATCATTGAATTCTAAATAATATTCTCTTCTCATGAATGGACAACTCAGATATCATAGACAGGAATAAGAACAGGAAAAACACCATCATCGAAATTCTGATTGTGTCTGGTCTTTGCTCAGAGGCTCAAGGTCAGTGCGAGGAGTAGCACTGCCACAACACCCCGCCCTCCTTGGCCCTCCCCCACCTCGGCCCTCCCCAGGAGACGGGGAAGAGATGGTTAGGAAGCAAAGCCACACCTTAAGTATGTTGTTTGTAAAAATAGACTCTTACCTCCCCGCAAAAGAGACTATTCCTGCCTCTTATTTCCCTGCTGAAGGTGAAAGAGTGGCATGTCTCTTCTGAATGATGGGATCAAGTACGAAGTACACAGGAAAAATCACTTACTCATGAATTCAAGTAAAAAAATACAGCATTTACTAATCTTTTATGCCTGACTGGATGTTCCTAAGATGCTCAACTTCCTGCCCTAGTGCCCTAGTGCTACAGGCCAAGCAAAGGAACCCTGAGAAGTGATGGCAATCTATACACAAGCTCGCTAAGTGCACTACTAATTTCTATTAGCTTATTTGAAAGGAACAGTTAGTGCTTATATTGTCTGATCAACATGCCTGTGTCTGCTAATCTGAGCAACTACTTTGAAGATAATAATATGCAATATAACAGCCATTGTTAATTTCCTATCATCTTCTTTTGAAATTCTGTATCATTTTTGTTTTTTTTTAAATTCTCTTTGAAAAAGAACAGATGAGGAGTGGGGATTGGTAACACAGAGAGGCCCAGGGCCATCCTTCATGTTCCAGTTTTCAAGTGACATGGAATATATCTCTTACTTGTGCCCAGGGTACATAAATATTGGGACCATGGGTGGTGGGTAAAACGGAGGCTGCAATTTTGCTTGAAATTTTTGCACAGACAACAGGAATGATGCTCTAAGGTGAGTTTCAGTCTCCGTAACCACAAGACCAGCAATGGAACAGCAGAAATCTTGACATGAAGTATACCGGGGGGAGGGGCACTCTGTCAAAAAGACAATCCTGATAATGCTAATTTATGGAAAGGGTGTGTCTCTGAACAGTTGAGGCTTTACCAGGTATCCAAGCTGTGGAAACCGCAAGTCAGGTGTTAGATTAATGATCTTAAGGCAACAGGACAATATTTTAAAAGTGAAGTTATATTGTTGTTGTGATAGATCAAAAGGGAGTTAAAATTTAGAATATGTTGATTTACTCATCATTAATAAAGCCTACTGCCCAGAGTAAAAAGTGTAACTACAAACCACTGTGACCAATTACTGAGAAAAATGAAATTCTATCTGTGCTTCAACAAAATGAAGCTCTTGTCCCAAGTATTTACATTAGTGTTTTGGTGCATAATTACAGTTCAATACTGTGGGAATAGTGAAGGAAATACATTATTTACCCTTCACCTGTATATGTTCTGTTCTTAATTCCCATACAAATGTGTCTTGGGATATTTATTCCAAACACTCATAAATGTTTTACATCAAAAATTGTGTTAGCGTCAGTTCTTATGACCAACAGGCATTAATTGTGTACTTACTGTAAACTCAACTTTCAATGTAGAAAAACCTAATCATCCCAGACATTAACAAACCTAAGTTCTAGAAGGAAAGGCCTGTGCCCATGCATATAATGAATTTTAACTTTTCAAGATTTACAGTATAACTTTTCTTCCTTTTATAATTAAATACATGTTATTATCACACAATTACAATCATACTAAAGAATGTACTGTTATTTAAATTGTTTAGGCAAGCATGCTGATGATAACACATATATTCCAGAAGAGAAATTATATTCCATTTAATTGATTATTTTAGAAACACAGTGCTTTCTACCACATATAACAAAATTGGATTTAATATCTCATGGCAAATAGTTTCTAAATGAAATTACAGGAATCATTAGGCACAGACTCCATGATCGAGATCTCCATAATTATTTACTCTCACTTGTATTTGGTCTATTTTTCTTGTTTATTTCACTTCAAATAGCTCATAAATGATTGATAACAGCTCAGATTTTTGCAAGACAATTTGTGACATTCATTTGGAGACGTACACACTTCTTAATTTAGGCCTAATATGTTCCTTGACTGCATTTTCCTGTCTATATATGACAATTTGTATAAATGTCCCCAAATTTCCAAAAGCTTCTAAAATCATATAAAATTAATTGTTTTCCTCTATTACTTAACCCAGTGGGACATTTTCCAAGTCAACAGAATAAGTGGTTATAGACTTTATTTTTTCGTCTTTTGTTAGTCGCTCCTCTAACTTCCCTTTATATTACTATTTATTTCATTGCTACCAATTGGAATAGCTTCTTCCTGCCTCCAGTTTTTACCTGCTACATCTCATCTTTTAGAAACTTACTGTCAACTGTCTGCATGAAACATGCATGAAATAAACTTGACTTGAAATAAACCTGACTTTTTTGTTGCCAATAAAAAAGTCCATACTCTCCATAGGCATTGATAATATCATCCCAGGTTTTTACTAATTGCTGTGTTTTGTACTCACTCTAACCATATTTGCTGTTCAAATATGCCATGGATAAAACTAACAGGATGGAGGAGGATGTGTTGTGATAGTCAAAACAACAAAATCTGATTTTATTACCACCCACACCTGGCCTAGGTCACTTCCTCTTCTCCTCGCTCAAGAACTTTTTGCACTTGCTCTTGTGTTGGTTATTTGGATGTGGTACATCCAATTTCTAAATCAGCTGTCACATGTCTTTAGAACTTAATTTATTCTAATCACTTTTCTCCCTATTTTCTTCCCCCAAGTTTACCATTATTCATGTGATCAAAACCTTTTTATTTTTCTTGGAGGAGCCTGAGCCTTCTTTGTAATTTTGACAATGTGCTCTTGAGCATGTGTGATAGTCAATTATGGAGTCATCTTGGATAAAAAATGCCCAGCAGATTGCATTAGCACTATTCTAAGTGAATCTGGATGATTGACTTACTGTAGAAGGAAGACCCACCCTGGGTGTGGGTGGTTGGATGGTACAAACCAGTGGATTTATACTCTGGATGGAATACGCAGAAGAAAGTCTCAGCTTTGCCCCTTCAGAGGAGTGCCAGTGCTTACTATTGTTTCTGGACTTTGGTCTCTCGACTTCCAACACAGACTCTTCAGCCTTCCAATGCACATCCTTGGCTTCACATGGGGACTTGCACAGGACTCTGCAGTAAGCTCCAGGCCTTCAACTTTTCACTGGATCATCCAGGTTTCCAGTGCACACATGGCCTTTCCCTTCTTCCGTCCCTGACTCTGTAGTAGCGATAATAAATCTACTTTAAAAAATATATAGATAGATAAATATAATTTTGATACATACATGATTTTATGATATATATAACATATAATATAAACTAACATATAATATAAACTAACTATATATATTATATATAATATAAACTAATATAAACAACTATCTATCTATATTCTATTCCTCAAATAAACACCCTGATACACTTATGTCTCATATGACAATAATATCAATAATAATAATAATGACAACACTAAACAGGGCCATTTGAGTACCACCATGTGTCGGCACTGTGCTACGTATTTTACAAATATCATCTTACTCAAGCCAGACAACACACTTGCTTTATAGATACTGTGAGCTTTTGCAAAAGCAGCAGGCATTGCACGACAGAGACTAATAGTCTAGATATGGTTAAAATATTGCTTGGGTCTTGGACGTACATACACCGTTGATAAATGGAATACTCAAGAATATAGTCCCAGTCTATTTGGCTGGAGAGACTTGTTGCTATTAAACTTTCTATAACTTTCAACTTTCATAATTAGATTCCCACTCTTTAAATGCACATCCTTTGTTTATTACTTTCATACAATGAGCTCTCAGCAAGTAAGTGGTGAATTATTTAGTATGGTACATATATTCTCTAATGAGTGTATGGTCTTCCATTTCTCTGGCACAGCGAGGTAATATCAATGCCATGCTTTTCCTCACCTATGTTTAGACAGTTCTTCAAATAAGCATTTTGGTTCACCTTTAGGGAAAAGTACACTAGGAAGCATGAACCCATATACATTTCAAAGATCTTTTTATGCTTTGCTTGTCATCATACTATGGATGAATTCACTGGCAGAACAAGAAATGCCACTGACACTGGATTTCTACTGGACCATGCTGGAGGCTCAAAGAAAAAATGGTAATTCAAAATTAATTCAGAAACCTCCATGAAGGGCCATTTTAGACTCGAATGAACAGTAAAATTCTGCCTCTTTCAGACAAGTTGGCTGCAATATTTTAACTATATCTAGTTTCACTCTACTTTAGCAACCCATTTACATGTTATGAACCCTGACTACATTAATTATAGCTGCCACTTTCTATAAATAAATATCAGTAGCAAATAAAACTAGTATTCAATATTGTTTTGTACTTCCCCTGGCATAGCCCGTCAGCAAACAGGTTAGAGGCTTTGATAGCTGTTTTACACTGAGCTTGGTTAGCACTAGTATAATGGGTGTGAAAGTAATGAAATTACATAATTTTAGAAGCAATATTGCTACCATATGTTTGAGTTATAATACAACTGTTGGTTTTGTTTGCACATTATAGATGCTCTAGGCATCTTTTAAAGTCATTTAAATTTATTTAGACAAACTTCAACAAGCAATTCACTGAATTGGTGCTCAGTGAAAATGTTATGAAAAAATGTCCCATTAAAAATATATGTTTATTTCTACAACTAATCTGGAAAGTCCCTTCAGTTTTTACTATAAAATCACAGATATTCAAACCAAATTCTCTGTATTGAATCAAACAGGATTGAACAAAGAAGAGTATATTTTCCCTCTGTGGCAGCTATTTATACAGTTATGGATGTAAATTTTAAAATTCATGGCCATTGAAAATAATCAAGACAATGATTTTTAATGTTTTCTCTCTATGAAATCTGCTCCATTTGTAAGTTTAAAAACAAGGATGAAATGTGAAGAATAAAAAAATATGGAAGAGTGTTGACAATGACAAACTAAATTCCACAGATTAAAATTTGCACAAGCGTGATTTGCAGCTACAACACCTTTCAAAGCATCACAGCAAATATAATGGCACAGAACAAAAATCAGGTTTTTCTGGTAAATTACTGATGCTGATTCTTTTAAGATCGTTATTCTCTAAGATTCAAAATCTATAGCCATATACTTAAAATGCATTGAGTGGGGTTTATTAAATATTCAATAACTTAGAAGATAGTTCACTGCTTTGTTACCTTACAGCTCTGTGGGAGTCATTTATCATAGGCCCAGAGTTAAACGTGGGCTCTCCTCCAGTGTGAATTCAGAAGCATACCTCCCAGGCTAACCTTCAATGTTCAAAAAGTTTTGAAAAGATTTTATCAGGGAACTAAATCTTTAAATGCACTAATGGAAAAAAGGCTAAAGTATAAATATTCATGGCTCAGAATATATTAGATAAGATTTGTAACTAAGTATATAATGGCTCATAGCCTTCCTCCTGGAGTGTTTTTATAGTTTAAAAAATAGAATTGGCGGTGGCTCCGCAGGTAAGAATGTAGCTGTCATGGGGCCTCTCAACTCTGTTATGATATGTTCCCCACTAATCTGGGTGGGCAAGAAAATACTGAACCTGTGTAACATAACAAAGAAACAGAAAGAAAAATGAGTATTGAAATATAAAAGTAGACATGCATATAAAAATCTGTATGTTTCTTTGTCTTGAATTTTAACCTCTACCTTGGTAACTCCAAAATTAGAGTGATCGTCCAGATAATGAAGAGTCATCCACAGCTCTTATCTTTATTCTAGTTCTACTGAATTTATCTACCATCATCTCAAGCTTAGTAAACTTTAAGGAGTGCTTTGGTACTAAAATTATTAAGAACAAGCTATACTTTCCCAAATCTTAGCAAATCACCTTGATTCCAAGAGAAAAGACCTACACCCTCACTCCAAATTCAGAATTAATTGTGCTCAGGCTATAAACCCAGTGAATAAATTATCCTACCCACCCCACAGCATCTCAGTCACTAAGAAGTGCAAACATGGTATCTTAGCATTTATCCCTCTACAATTTTATATCTCGTGCTGCTACTCTATCTTTACTTCCACAATGCTATCCCATTCTCCCTCATCACTTATTAAAATCATTTAATGATTTTAATTTGAATTCCCTGTTTTGTGTTTATCTCCAGTATTTTGAGCTTGCCTTGTTGCCATTTTAAATCTTTACAATTTTCAATTAAGAGGCATTCTTAAGCATTCACTGTATTGAGTCAGATCCTCCAAGGCCTACTTTTTCTCCTTTGAATATTCTTTCCTTATTTCCCACATATCTTACTACGTACTATAAGAGATTATAAACATAATTCTCTAACTTCTCATATATAAAACCTGCTATGTACATTAAGCTATAGATCCCTTCCTCTCAAATATTTATCGCAAATTTCCTATCTTTCAAAGTTCTTTCTTCTTACATGTTAATCTAGAACACTTCAATTTTCAACTCCCATATTGTATATTTCCTGTACTGCCTGTACTAAAACAAGTTTTTCCCTAGTAGTCACAAAAACTATAATTTCTTTTGTTTTTCTTCTCTTGAAGATAAGAACGGTATTTATACCACTTTTGCTAGCAATACTACATAGTCGGTGACAGCTGTGTGTCATGCACTGGTGTTCATCATCTTACATGGTGATTTCCATTGAGTTTAAAGGGAAGTTTCTCACTAGACAGAAATAGGCCATTAATATTTTTCCCTTTCTAGCTGATTAATAATCTATTATATAAAAATACCACATCATTTTTATCCATTCCTCAGTTGATGGGCATTTGGGTTGTTTCTAAGATTTAACTATGACAAATTGCACTGCTATAAACAAGGGTGCAAATATATATTGCTATGGTATGATGTTTTCAATTTTTGTCAAAAAATACCCAGAAGAGGAATAGCTAGGTTAAAGGGGACCTCTAATCCTAGTTTTTGGAGGAATCTCCACACTGATTACCACAGTGTTTGTACCAGTCTACACTCCCACCAACAGTGGAGAAGGGTTCCTTTGTCCCAACAGCCCTATCAGAATGTGTTCTTGGTTGATTTCCTCATATAGACATTTTTTCTGGACTGAGGTGAAATCTCAGGATTGTGTTAACTAGCCTTTCTTAAATGATCAATACTATTGAACATTTTTTCATATATTTATTCACCATTTGTTTTTCTTCATCTGAGAAGTGTGTATACACAACATAGCTAAGATAATTGTACTAGTAATTCCAATTGCTATATTGATAGCAACAGTTAATGCTTAATTGTTTGATCAATTTTGCATGCCTATATCTGGTAATCTGAGCAACTACTTTGAAGATAACAATACACATTATAACAACAATTGCTAATGTCCTATGTTTTTAAATTCCATATTTTTTATTAACTTTATTCTCTTTAAAATAATAAAAAAGAAATGTCATTAAGTACTTCAATACATTTTGACATCAATGTAGTTATTATTCAAAATACATTGGTCAGTTTTGTCATTTTTTTTATAACTTATACACTCATGTGCACCCATCTTATCCCCTAAATTCACTTCCACCTCTGACATTTTATGAAATGTCATGTGAAAAAAGCAAAATGAAGTCAACAGCTTGTATAAAGCTCAGGTGATGCATATAGGAAAAGAATCAGGTAAGTTGCTGACAGATTCGCAAAACAGATATATCATCTACACAGGACTCCTAAAGATGCTATTGGGATCGTTAAAATAGGAAATCTGTGGGATAGGTTTTACAGAAGGAATGTAAATGAAGAAATTACTCTTTGACAAGAAAAGTCCTTTTAAAAACCTAAAATGTCTGAATAAAATATCAAGCACTGTAACAAAGAAAAAAACTACAGATAAAATGTTACTAATTTTTAAAGCCTTGTAATATTTTCTTATAGCAAGATTTTTTTGTATTACTTTAAGGAAGAAGAATTTCACACCAAATTCTGAATCAGAAAGCCTCTCGGGCAGTTTGGTTAAGCATTTGTTTCAGAGAACAGAGCCATGCATATGGATGTAGGATTACTGTCTTTGTGGCAGGATTGATGTTTCCCCAGTGATAGGCATTAGGGAGGTTCTCTGTTAGCTAAATTCTAGCCTAGAAGAGAGACCTAGCCAAGTTCTGATGGACACATTCACCAAGTAATTAGTTACATAGCTGATGAAAAGACCACCAATGGAGAAACCATTGTATCCTATTATGAATGATTCTCAGGGTGCAGTTTGAAACTGAGTAATATAAAATATTGAAAAATATATATAATATATTTTACTTTTTCCTTAGCAACTCTTTTCTTGCCTTTTTCTTTAAAATGACTTGTCTACTTTCTCTGAAATACAGAGAATCCTATTATTTTATTTCACTTTAGAATGAGAATAGTAGATTAGAATTAATGGAAATGAGAAAGCAGTATCTCTCTGGAAAAAATGTGAGGGTTCCTTTTGTAGATTTAAAGCAAGGCACACAGTTTTATTGAGTATTTTATTATCTCACTGTGGTTCATTCTTTCTCACAAATGAGGAGTCATAAGGAAGATTTTTATTAAAAGGCACTTATGGTGCGACATGTGCGCTCTCGATATTATTTCAGTTAACGTGTATAACTGTGAAAGGGAAGCCCTATCATGCTTATGTATAGATAGGGAAGGTGAGATTTAGAGAGACATGAATTTTGCTTAATGCCATACCATGTTGTATGGCATGTAAAGCTAAATTCTTACCATTTTCCCTGTTACCTCACAAAACTATGATTTATACTTTCCTGATGAGAAATAAAAGGAAAGGTACTGTGTTTCATGTCAGTGATAGGAGCACAAATGCTTAAATATGATGAGAAGAATTTGATCTGTCCTTAGTTATTGCCATTCAGGTCTCCTAAGCTTTTCCACCAGAGTATATTTTTTATTTAATTTTAATACACCCTGGTGGAACTCTCCATTGGTGGGTGAGGCCTGCACATGTGCTCCACTCTGCTCCTTTGGGACAGGGAAGGAGCTTCACCTGGAGAAGCTGCACCTGGGTGGCCTGTCTCTGTGGAACTCTCCATTGGTGGGTAGGCCTGCTACAAGGGAGCTTCCCCAGTCTCTGTGGAAATCTCCATTGGCGGATGAGGCTTGCTGCAAGGCAGACACCCTGGACTCTGTGGTCCTCTAGATTGGGAGGTGAGGCCTGTTCTCCCCTGACCAGCTACCTGAGGATCCCGGAGCATCCACCCCTGTCTGGCCACTGGATCCATGGCTGAGGCCCTCATGCTTTCCATCCATGGCCTGGAGACCCTGGTACCAATGGCCTCACCATCGCAGTTGTGGTCTGAGCCGTGCATGCAAGCAATTGCCTGGGAATTCCGGGCCCAGTGGTCCACAACCTGCCACCATCTTGGGATAAGTTTGATATCCAGGTAAACTAGGGTCCCTAGTATCCTTTGGTGACTTGCCTGGGTAGCTTATAGTTCAGCACTTAGCATCTGACATGCAAAATGAAAAGACGTAGGAGTAAAATGCCGTCTCAGATCTGAGCTCTACCCAGAATTTGTCCAGGAGACACTGGCATAGGAGAACTTGGAAGCCACATACCTGAAATCTCTGAGTTGATCACATCTGAAGTAAAAAAAACAACTACATTGGGCCATAGAAGAGATCAAATCAGAAATAATCTCAGGAAAAAAGTGAAATGACAATAATAATGAAAGAAATGCTCCACACATCTAGAGAAGAAACAGACAGAAAAATAGATGAACATAGGCAACAGATGGAAACTTTACATGAACAATTTAGGAATGAATTAGAACATATGAAACAGACTCAAAGAGATTTCCAGGAAATCAAGACTTCCATTTAAAGCTTGAAAAACTGCTTGAATAAAGCTGAAGATAGAATTTCAGATCTTGAAGACAACATGTCAACCAATGATCATGAAAGGAAGGATCTCTTAAAATCAACAAGGATCCAGTAAAAATGAATCCAGCAAGACGAGGCAAAGAGAAATAATATCTGAGTAATGGGAGTCAATGGAACAGCAGGAGGTGACACAAATGACATAAAAAGAATATTTTCAGAAATAATAGCAGAAAATTTCCCAAGCATTGAAAGATTCTGATGTACAGTAACTCAGTAACTGAGGCATATAGAACTCCAACTAGCTGTAACCAAAATAAACCACACCCAGACATATAATAATCAAGCTCTCAGATATCCAACAAACAAACCCAGAGCATTAAAAGCTGCTAGAGCAAAGAAACAGACCACCTGTAAAGGAAAGGCCATCAGAAAAACAGCAGACTTCAACACAAACCATGCAATCAGGAAGAGCTGGGAGCAATGTATTACAGGTTCCGAGACAAAACAGCTTCCAACCCAGACTGATGTGTCCTGCAAAACTATCCTTCAAATTCAGTGGAGAAATAAAATATTTCCACAACAAAGAACAACTGAAGAACTTCATGAGTTCCAAACCAAGCATACAAAAAACTAAAAGATATTCTAGACAGAAAAACAGACCACCATCTCCAGAACAATAGAAAGTAACCCTCAAGCAGAGCAAGGAATTAAACAGACAGCAAAAGTAGAAAACCAACAGCAAATAAATGGCATGACAAGTATAAGCCAACATATATCAGTTATAACCATTAATGTAAATGGCCTCAATTCAACAGTCCAAAGAAACAGACTGGCAGAGTGGATTATGAAACAAAATCCAATGATATGCTCTATACAGGAAACACACTTTACTCAAAAGGAAATCCATAGAATGAAAGTCAAAGGATGGAAAACAATTCTCCATGGAACAGGTTCCCAGAATAAATTAGGGGTAGCTATTATGTTTGCAGACAATGTAAACTTCAAATCAAGAACAATCAAAAGAGATTAAGGTCACTACATACTTGTTGGGAAAAACTGCAAGAAGATGAGATAACAATCCTAAACATGCATGCACCAATTGTTGCAGCACCAAACTACATAAGACAAATCTTAAGAGACATGAAAAACCATATAATCAATAACACTATTGTAGTAGGGACCTAAACACCCTCTTGACAAATAGAGACAGGTCAACTAGACAAAAAATCAGCAAAGAAATAACAGACCTGAACCAAAGCTGTGAACAAATGGACTTAGAAGATAGATACAGTGTTCCACCCCACAACATCAGAATAAAAATTTTTCTCAGCTGGACATGACACTTTCTCTGAAATAGACCATATTCCAGCCCATAGAGCATACCTACCTAAATGCAAAATAATTGAAATTATCCCATGCATATTATCTGACCACAGTGCAATGAAAGTGGAAATTAATGACAAAAGGTACTCCAAAAACTCCACAAACACTTGGAAATTACACAACAACCTATGGAACAACCAATGGGTCACAGAAGGAATTAAAGGAGAAACTAAAAATTACCTACAAACAAACAAAAATGCAAATACAACCTACCAGAATCTGTGGGATGCAATGAAAGCAGTCCTCAGAGGGAAATTTATAGCAGTGAACTCACACATAAGGAAAATAGAGAGAGAATAAATAAATAGCCTAATGCTGCACCTCAAACTTTTAGAAAAAGAAGAACACGTCAAGCCCAAAACCCAAAGAAGGGAGGAGATTATAAAGATCAGGGCAGAAATTAATGCAATTGAGATGAAGAAAACACTACAAAAAATAAATGAATCAAAGAGTTAGTTCTTTGAAAGAATAAATAAAATTGATAAACCCCTAGCCAATCTTATCAAAAAAAGAAAGGAAAAAACTCATATTCATGCAAAAAGAATGAAATCAGTACAGATCCTACAGAAATTCAAAAGATCATTAATACCTAATTTGAAAATCTTTACTCCCATAGGATAGAAAACTCAGAAGAAATGGAAGGATTCCTAGATATGTACTAATTACCAAAGTTGAATCAGAAAGTTATAAAAATGCTGAACAATGCAATATCAATTAATGTAATTAAAAATGTAATTAAAAACTTACAGGTAAAGAAAATCCCAGGTCCTGATGGATTCACAGCAGAATTCTATAAAATATTCAGAGAAGATTTAATGCCAACACTCCTCAAACTCTTCAGTGAAATTGAAAAGGAAGCAATTCTCCCTAGCTTATTTCTGGAGGCAAGTATTATACTGATACCAAAACCTGAGAAAGACCCAACCAAGAAAGAAAACTATAGACCAGTCTCTCTCCCTAATGATCATAGATGCAAAGATACTCAATAAAATACTAGCAAATAGAATGCAGCAAATCATAAAGAAAATTATACATGACGACCAAGATGGATTTATTCCAGGAAAGCAGGGATGGTTCGATATATACAAATCAATTAATATGATACAGCATATCAATAGAGTCAAAGACAAAAACCACATGATCACCTCACAGATGTGGAAAAAGCTTTTGACAAAATCCAACATGCATAAATTATAAAAGTCCTACAGAAAATAGGAATAGATGGTCTTTACCTCAATCTGATCAAAGCTGACTATGACGAAACAACAGCCAACATCATACTAAGTGGACAAAAAGTAAAAGCTTTCACTTTAAAGTCAGGAACAAGACAAGGATTTCTACTGTCATCACTCCTACTCAACAGACTTCTGGAAGCATTAGCCAGAGCAACTAGACCATAGATAAAAATGAAAGGAATAAATATGGAAAAGGAAGAAGTGAAATTATCACTACTTGCAGATGACAGGATAATTTACATGGAAGACTCCAAAAACTCCACCAGAAGAATCCTTGAATGAATCAACAAATTCGGTAGTGTAGCTGCATACAATTTAGCTCTCAAAAATCTATAGCATTTCTGAACATAAACAATAAACAGACTAAGAGAGAATTTAAGAAAACCATACCTTTCACAATAGCATCCAAGAAATTGAAATATTTAGGAATCAATCTCACAAGACAAGTAAAAGATCTATTCATTGAAAACCACAGTACTCTGAAAAAAGTGATTGAAGAGGACCTCAGTAAATGGAAAATTATTTCTTGCTCATGGATAGGAAGAAACAACATTGTGATAATGGCCATACTACCAAAATTGTTGTACAGATTCAATACAATTCCCATTAAATTACCATTAGCATATATCACAGATCTAGAGAAAACATTCCTTAAGTTCATCTGGAACCAGAAGAGACCCAGAATAACAAAAGCAATCCTGGGCAACAAAGACAAGTCAGGCTGAATCGCAATCCATGACCTGAAATTATACTACAAAGATACTGTGATAAAATCAACCTGGAACTGGCAAAAAACAGACCTGAAGATCAAGGGAACAGACTGGAAGATGCAGCCACAACCACAAACTCACTCAGCCATGTAATCTTTGAGAAAGGAGCCAAACAAGCTCACTGGAAGAAAGATAGCCTCTTTAATAAATGATGCTGGAAGAACTGTCTTGCTACTTGCAGAAAACAGAAAATAGACCCAACAGTATCACCATGCACCAAACTCAAGTCAAAATGGATCACACATCTCAATATTAAAACAGAAACACTAAATCCTATTGGAAGAGAAAGTAGGTAAAAATCTTGAAGACATAGGAGTAGGCAGAGTTCATGAACAAAACCCAATCACCAATCCTCAAGGGAAATACTTCAAAGAATCAACTTGGACCTCATCCTAATGAAAAGCTTTTCCACATCTGAGGAAATCACCTGCAGAGTAAAAAGAAAACCCACAAATTGGGCAAAGTTCTTAGGTGGCTATCCCTCTGACAAAGGTCTTCTATGTAGAATATATAAAGAATTAAAAAACATCTATCTCCCCAAATTCAAAGACCCAATCCTAAAATGGGTATCTGAGATGAATACACACTTCTCAAATAAAGAAATACAAATGGCAAATAAATACACAAGAAAATGTTCAACATCATTAGTCATTTGAGAAATGCAAATTAAAACAATGTTGAGATTTCATCCCACCCCAGTAAGAATGGCTAGCATTAAGAAATCAACCAATAACAAATGCTGGCAAAGCTGTGTAGAAATAGAAACTCTTCTTCACTGATGGTGGGTATGCAGACTGGTGAAACCACTGTATAAAACGGTTTGGAGATTCCTCAGCAAACTAGGTCTAGAGGTCCCATTCAACCCAGTTCCTCCCCTTCTGGGTATTTTCCCAGAAGATCTGAAAACATCATATTACAGCGATATATGCACACCCATGTTTATAGCAGTGCAATTTGTAATAGTTAAATCGTGGAAGCAACCCAAATATCCATCTACTGAAGGTTGGATAAAAAAAATTGTGGCATTTTTATATAATGGAATACTATTCAGCTATAAGGAAAGACAAACTTGAGGCTTTTATAGATAAAGGGTCACAACTAGAGACCATACTCTTTAAGTGAAGTAAGTGCATGTGTAAGCAATGTATTGTTTCACTAATGTAAGAACCTGAAAGTGTGAGTATAAATTAGGAGGTATGACAAACATTGTGACATGAAAGGAAACTGCTCTAAAGTAAAGAGCAACTGGGATAAGGGGAAAGAGAAAAGGACAAAAGGGATAATTATATATGTATTATATGCAGAATGGCTAACATAGTTGTACTACTGACTCCTGTTGCTTTATTGTAAGGAACAGTTGATGATTAGTTGTTTGATCAATCTTACGTGTCTATGTTTGTTTTCCTAAGTATACACTTTGAAGTTATCAATATATAATACAACAACCATTGTTGATTTCCTGTCACCTTGTCTGTAATTCAGTTTTGCTTGCACTATTCTTGTGCTGCTTTGTAAAGGGCTGTTTGTTTGTTAATATGTTTTTGTTCATTTACTTTTAAAATAAAAAAAATTTTAAAAACCCCTACACATTTTTCCCCTTTTACTGAGCTAAGGATTAAATCCAGAGCCTACCACATACTAAGCAAAAGCTTTACCTGTGAGCTACACCCTCAGCCCTCCCTCTACTATTAATGTCCTGTGTAAAAGATAGGTATTAATTTAAAATATGTATAAGGCACATATTTTGCTATCAAGCTTTATGGAAATTAACTAATACTGAAATTGCATTTGGAATTTGTAGACCAGAGAATATGTCATTGAACCTAAATATTACTTAGCTGAAAACAAGTACATACTGCAGGAAGACCATTAACATGAGAATAATTTCAAAAGACATATACCTTCCCTTTTGAGCTGAGAGCTAACATACCAATACTTATTACCAGAATTGATTGAGCCATACATTATAAAGTGCCAGGAACTATTCTGAAATTTACCCAGTCATAAGGGCTTCTACCAGAAGTGTAAATATTAAGTAGCTTTAGAACAAAGGCAACTTTACTAGAGTTTGCAGGAGTCAGTTGTCCCAAGTACTTAGTGTGTTGTTTATGATCATTAGTAATGTCTGCTGATTTGAAAAGCATGCTAAGAGGTCTTGTGCAGAAACAGCCATGTAGCAGTGAACTGGAGTAGATACTACTGCATTCTGATATTAAATTATATTTTACAGTGTATCTGTAGAGTTACATCTAATCCAACAATGTAACATTTGCTAAGCAAAAGTAATGTCTTTTCCAGGCCAGTAAATGGAAGAGCAAGTGTACATTATCCTCAACAGGGAAATTCAAAGATATTTTGCTGCTATTGATGAAGAAATTAAATAAAGAAAATTCAATTTAATATGTCAGCGTTCCAGCGCTAACCTGTAGTGAAAACGGAATTTAAAACTAAGATGTTCGTCCCTGTCTTCAGGAACGTAGGCTTGCAGAATTTAAGGTAGTGAAACCATCTTTCATTTTTAAGAAATATTCTACACTAAATTATTGCTCAGATAACTGCACTTTGACTCAAGGACCATAGATAGAGAAAGCCACATGCTCTTGCCTCTCAAGGCAGAATATTGTTTGAGCACTACCTAGCTTATTAGCTACAAGAATAAATATTTAAAAGATGTCTATTTAAAACTAACAGCAGGCTTATGGAGATTTTCGTTTTATTATAATGTTAAGAGTAATGTAAGATTCAGAGAATTTCAAAACGTAGTCCAGTGTTGTCCAGCCAAAGTTCCAACATTTATGTGTCCAATCTCAAGGCTATTTATATCATAACCTATATTAGTATATTTATTTTTGCCATAACTTTTTGTTTACCCCACTTTTATATATTTTATAGTTAACAATATTATAGGGGAAAATTTTTATTCTTTGTTGGAGGGGAGGGTACCAGGAATCAAACTCAGGGCCTCACCCTGCCAGGCAGGCGCTGTGCTGCTGAGCTGTATCCCCAGCCCCTACAGGGGAAAATTGTATGTGATTCTGCCCTGTTAATTAAACTGAAGTTGTAGTAGGAGGTATGTGGTTCTAGTTTAGAAATTTTATTTAATATATTACTATTGATTTAACAAATATTCCAGTGATAATAACAAACGGATAGGGTTGGTCAGAGATAAATTTAAAACTATAGCTAGTTTCTATTTTTACCCTTTAAGGTCAGTGTAAAACTGCAGATTTTATCTATATTAATATTTGTTTCTTTATGCACATGCATATATATTTAAACAAGAATTAGTAAGTAGACTTAAATAGAAATTTCATAATTCCTTTGTAGTTCAAAAGCTGTGAATTATAGAGAAGAATCTTAAACCTAGAATATTTTTACATTATAAAATGATAAAATTGATTTATTCCATTAAATGTCATAAAGGTAAACTAACTTGGAAATGATTTGGAAATGTACTTGCTCACCTCTAGCTATTGATTTAATATTTCTAGATATATAAGGACATTAAATTACATGACTGAGTACATGGCTAATGAATTCAGCCCAATTTACACCTCTAAAAATACAAAAATTCTCATCAAAACAAATTATCATAAAAGTGTTAATTTGTTTCTTTAATGCTTAAGTCTGTAGGCATCGCCACTTTGTAGGCAATCACACACAGATACTTTTGGCAATCAGAAACAGTAGAAATGGAATTTATGTGAGTATTGTTTGTTTGTTTGTTCTTTTTTTCACTATGCAGTTCAGTCTGGTCTTGAACTCAATTTGTAGCTAAGGCTAGCCCCAAACTCCCTGTGATCCTCCGGCCTCAGCCTCCCAAGTGCTGGAATTACAGGTTTAAGCAACCAGACCTTTCCTCATGTGGATATTTTATTACCATTTACTTTATATGCTATGTACATTTATGTCTGCACTATTAAGTACTCAATTTAGTCAAAGCTTGTGGTGGATGTGGTAAATGTTTTCCCACCTATTTCTTACACAAAGCTGGGAGCTCAAACTTCAGTCAGCCAGGTGATTTCTACCACACAGGAAGCAGTAGGGTTCTTTTCACACCTCTACCAGAGGCAACTCCTGCTGTCTTTAATTCTAGAATATATAGTTCTTTCAACTCTCATTCACAATCTCAGAAGGGAAAAATAAGTGCTCTGTGACAGAACACACTATTTTGTAAGTAGTCTTCTTTGGTTCCCATGCTTTTGACTCACTAAAATGTATGACATAATGGTGTATAATAAGTTTCCAATTGATACCTAAACTCCAAATGTACACATGTAATACAAGAGTGTTTGAAGATTTTATTTCATATCAAGATTTTAACTTCCTTTTCTTTTAAGGGGAAAAAAAGAAAAATCAATACTGCACAGTTTCAAAATAAGATAATAGGTTAACAATGGCCAATATTTTATGTACAGTTATCTTCACATTAGTTGCTCAGAAGATAAGATATAGGCATGCACAATTGATCAGACAATGAAAGCACAAAACTTTTTTCAATGAATTAAAAGAAATCAGTAGTATAACTATCTTGTCTATCTTATGTATATCTCTATTTTTTTTCCTTTCCTTCTTTTCTCCTTTAACATAGCCCAACTGTTTCTTTCTAAGCAGTTTATTACCCTTTTGCTGTATCTATGGTAGATTTGGGTCTCATTAACTTTCTCAGTTTCTTGCACTAGGGAGACAATACAATGTTTACACATGTGAGTATGAATGAATGACTATCACCAAGAAATCAACTAACAACAAATGTTGGCTGGACTGCGAGGAAAAAGGAACCCTTCTCTACTGTTGGTGGGAGTGTAGATTGGTGTGGCTACTGTGGAAATCAGTATGGAGATTTCTATTAGAGGATTAGAGGTCCTATTCAACCTAGCTAACCCCCTTCTGGGTTTTTTCACAGAACAATTAAAAAGATAAATATATTTTCACCAGTGTTCATAGAAGCACAATTTATTATAGCTAAAGTTTGGAAAAACCCAAGTGCCCATCAACCAAGGAACAGATAAAAAAGATGTGGCATTTTTATCTAATGGAGTACTACTCAGCTATAAAGAAGGACAAGCCTGAGGCTTTTATAAGTAAATGGATGTAACAAGATTGTAATTTTCTGGGCTGGGGATATAGCTCAGTGGAATAAGCGCCTGCCTAGCAGGCGCAGGGTCCTGAGTTCAATCCCCAGTACTGCCAAAAAAAAAAAAAAAGAAGAAGATTGTAATTTTCCTGTTCATTTTTTCATTAAATATTTTATGATTTGCTGTGTTTCATGAACATAACAAAAGAGAGAGCCTTATTTATTTTTCTTTTTCATCATTGCTACTTTTGATCTCATCAAATCCATTTACAGATGAGAAATAAGAAAAAAATTTCAAGGCTATCCAGCTCATTTTACCACCTAAGTGTACTCCACTTAACACAGCCTGCTAGTTTCTGTAACCCATTTCTCTACATCTACAGAGAATACTAAAGAATCTTCTTCCTTTTCCTTTACTTGCATCTTAAGTTAGCAAATAGATCTTCTCAAATAGTTAATAATGTTTAATTTTACTGCTTAATTATACATGTATTCACAATATTTATTAACATTAGTTATAATTAAGGAGGTCCAAAATGTTTAATGTTAGAAACACTTTTTAGGCATCATGCCCCTTAAAACCTGAAAATACTGAATATCTACAGTAGTATTCAGTACTGACAGGCTTTTTTCCTCCTATCCAAGGATTGATGACTTTTCAAACTCTTACCTAAATTCTCTAACTCCTTCTTGGATTGACATTATGTTGATGCTGTGCTTTACCTGCACAGATGTGCTGCCACTCAGTTTGTTTCACACAGGAACTGGCGAATAATTCTGATGCTAAATTCATTTATATGAGTGTGGGAAAGGACACCTTTGTGCCCACTCCCAGAGAAAATGTTCAAAGGGGATCACAATCACATTATCACACAATAGTGAAACTGAACATTATAATTATAGTTTAGCAAAACATGTATTTTAAAACATTTAATATACTTGTTTATTTCCTGTTCTATGTCACCAGGACCCACACTTAAATATCCTTCTGAAATACAAGTTTAATAGAGAGCCAAGAAGGTAAGAAACACTCTACCTAGGAAATACAATGGTAGCAAATAACAGCAAATTTTTTAATAGGCAGCAAACATTTATTTGGCTATCTTTCCCAAAATGAAGTTGGTCGACATATCTTGCTGTTATTTGCTTTCTAAAGCTCTAAATTGGGCAAACATGGGTTAAATGATAACATTGTGGATCACAGCGAAAATGCAGAATCCAGAAGTGCAAAATATCAACTCTGAAGATGAACCACTGAGGTTTGCTTATCTACAAAGAAAGACCATCACAGAACTGAACTTGGAGGGAGAGCATGATTATTAAATGTGTTCGTACTGTTGAAGTGGTGGAAGTATAAACTGTGCTATACCTGTTAATTTTCTTTAAGTGCTGGAGGTCAAATGGGTTTGAGAAGAGAGTCAATAATACTACACATGGCACTGCGCAATGTGAGCATCATTCAAGTCAAACTTCAAAGAGGAGTTTCTATTCTTGTTAGCACAGAATGAAATCATTATCATAGAGAGACATCAGTGGGAGAAAGTTGAATCCAAACAGGAATTAAAACTTCTGGTGGGCATGGGAGCTCATGCTTCTCTCTCTCTTTCTTTCTGTTTTGTTTTTTATCAGATAAATGAGAGTGTCAAGCATGTGTGAAATATTGTTAAAGAAAACAACATTTGCATAGAGATAATAAAGATTCAATTTTAAATATTTATGTGTTGATCAAATTCACAATAAAGCAAACTTTCTGCAATCAATAATAGGGATCCAAATTTAAAAATGAAGGAAATGATTATCCTGGGTTTACAGGTGTGTTCAGAGTAATCACAGTTGTCCTTGTAAAAGAAGTAAAGGGAGGCTCAGAGTCAGAGAAGACGATATGTTAAAGGAAAAAGATTAGGAAAGAGATCTGAGGATTCTACATTTAGCTTTGAAGACGGAGAGCTCGTGATGCATGCGATGTAGGCAGCCTTGAGAATGTTGAAAATTCAAGAAAATTTATCCTCTGTCAGGGCCTCCAGAAATAATAGAGGCCTCGTGCATCACCTTTAAACACTTCTAACTTCCAAAATCATAAAATAATAAAACTGTGGCTTTTTAATCTACTAAATTTGTTGGACCCATAGGAAACGCACAATTCATTCAGGAAAAGCATTTCTGATGGGTGTATACTTTCTCATATATACACGTATGCACAAGCATAGTAAGGATTTTGCTAAACAGGATAATTAGACTATGGAATAATGTTAGTCACCCTGTATTTTATGAAAAATAGCTAGGAGTAGCTCCTACGTTCTTTGCACATTGTTAGGTATGTAGAAGAAAGTAGAGGAAAAAGTGACATGTTTCTGAAACTAACTGTTGTGGTTTATTATCCAGATGTCCTTCCAAAGCCTCATGCCATTATAGGGGAGGCTTTTAGATGCTGGTTGGATTTAGGGTATGTGATACCCAGATTAAGTGTGCATAGTGCTAAATAAACCCTCTAATTAGAACCACCATAGTTCTTTGTGTGGATAATGCAATCCCACCCTGGATGTGGCACCAATCAATAGGACTATAGCCTGGTTGGAATGACAGAGAGAAGGCAGGCTTGCTGCTGATGCTTGGCTGTTTATTACATCCCGCCTGCTTGCCACAGACTATTTCTTCTCTGTGATGCCCCTCTGCTCTGCCACCCTGAATTGGGGCCTGCTCATTGTAGACTGAAATATCTACAAACTATAATTTGAAACAAATCTTCCTTCCTTTAACTGTTGGGTGCTGGAAACCTTGTTTCAAAATCTGTAACTAAGGCAGATTTTGGTAACAGTAGAGGGGTCATTGCTGTGACACCCTCTAGACATTTGGTTCAGGAGCTTTTGGGACTGCATTGTGGGAAGAGTTTTGAAAGGTTTGGAGATGTCAGCTGAAGAAGCAACTCTGGAATCTTGTAAACTGAACATGATGGGAGATTCTTGTCAAAGCTCGGGAGACCACAAAGCTGATGGAAATGGGGTCAGCAAAGAGCAGGCTCAGAAAGTTTCAGTTAGGAACAAAGACTACATTGGCTATCGGACTATATATGTTATGCTCTGGCAGAAAATTTTTACTTGTCCAGAAACTGCCTGAGACTGAGACTAATGGCAGTGGACTACTTAATATGGCAGAAGAAATTTCAAAGCAGTCTAATATGGAGGCCGTGGCATGGCTATTATTGGAAGTTTTAGCCAGATCCATGCTGACAGTCAACTGGCCAAGAGCCCAGTAGAATGATTTAAAATATTTTGGGTTTGGCCAGAAAGGAGGTTCTGCTGAAGTTCCAAATTGTAAAGATGGAACAGAAAAGAACTTGTTTGCTGAAAAGGAATAGAAAAATAGAAAAGCTGGCCTGAGGACATCACAATAACCTGCAGGACTCCAGCCTTTGCAGTCTCAAAATTGCAAAAGTGAAAGACTTTGCTTGAAAAGATTGCCTTGTTCCAGAATGGTAGCAACCTAGGGCATTTATTCCTCGTATTTGGTTCAAAGTGTTCAGGCCTACAACCTCTATCCAAGAGAAGAGGAAGCCTACATGTTGTTGCAGCTGGTAGCAGACTTTTTTTGTGAGTTGGGATTTGAACTCAGGACCTCATGCTTGCCAGGCAGGTGAAACTATATCCTGAGCTATGTCCCCAGCCCCTGGTAGCAGACTTTGGCATTACACATGTGGTGCTGGGTTTAGGAATATGTATAATGCAAGAGATATGGGGTCAGACAGGCTTCCACTCAGATTTCAGAAGAAGGCTTGAGAGGCCAGCCAGTGTGCCCAAGAGGGCATTTGTGAACCTGTGAGTGTAAAGCTTAAGGTTCTGTGAAGACTCCAGAAGGTTGGAGAGGCCAGAAACATGGATCCACGGATCATCTGAGGAAAACTGCGAAGTTCAGAGCCAGCCCAAAAGAGAAGCAATGAAAGCTACAACCACCAGCAGTGATTCAGGAGTGGAGCCACACAAGCCCTTTGGCTTGTGTTCGCATCTTGCCACAAATTACCCTGAATGCTGGACATGGACCTATGAGACTTAATGTTTGCCCTGCTGGGTTTTGGACTTGCTTTGGTCCCATTCCTTTCTATCCCCTTATTTGTTCTTTTTGGAATGGAAATGTTTGTCTTATGTCATTGTATGACAGAAATATTTATATAGGAGCCCACAGTTGAAAGTTTGCCTTGAATCTCAGAGAAGACTGGGCCTTGGAATTTTCAGCAATGCTGAAACTATTAGGACTTTGGCAATGCTTAGAGTTGGACTGAATGTATTTCGCATTTTAGAGACCAGGGGCACAATAATACGGTTTGAGTCTAGATAGCCCCCGGAGCCTCATGCGGTCATACGTGGAACTTCTCATAGTTGGCTGTGTCTAGAGAATGTAAACCAGGATTAAGGGTACGTAGTACTAAATTAGCCTACTGATTGGAATTAGCATAGTTCAGTATGTGGATAATACAAGCCCCAACCTGGGTGTGGGTGGCATCAATCATTAGGGATATATATCCATCAAAAGGGTGGAATATAAATAGAGAGAGGGAAGGCGGGTATGTTGCTGCTTGCTGCTTCAATGTCTCCTGCCTGTTTTCCATGGACTGTTTTTCCTCTGCAATGACCTTCTGCTATGCCACCCTGCATTGGGGCCAGCCGACTATGGACTGACGCCTCTACACACTGTGAACTGAAATAAACTTTTTCTCCTTTAACTTGTATTTGCTATTTTGACCAGCACCAAGAAAATAACTAAGATGCTAACAAATGATTATACCTACAGTGTGTGCAATCCCCATACTGAACATTAAGCTTTTATTTCTCTGTGCATTATATTTTAGGTGTACAACACTAGCATTTATGCTTTATCTCTATCTGTAGCCCTAAAACCGAACAGAGATCATGACACTGCATATGGTCTTATTGAAGGCCTGTTGGACTCTACTAAAGATGGCAGTAGAAAATAATATTACTTTCATAGCTATTGTTCAATATTTTTGAGTATGAGCTATGTTCTTTTCTGTGTACAGGACTATATGAATGTGCTTGTGAATGTGTGTGCATACATTCTGTCCCTAGAAGACATTTACAGACTTTTTTCTTCGGTAGTAGTAAAGAATTTTTTTTTTTTGCTTTATTACAACATTTCACATTGGTTTATGCTTCACCATTAACAAATGAAGCTTACCTTCACAATTTGAAAAAAAGCAACTGAAGTTTCACAAGAATCTTGCCTATATGGCACCCAGAGCATAATGATATCAATGCTTATCAAAAATTGCATAACTTTCTCTCATGATGATGATACAGTAAAACTGTTCTTAGTTACTTTTTAGTAAAATGTCTATGTACAAAGAGCCAGAGCCTAAATGTACATTTACAAGGAAAAAAGATCACATCATGCTATGGCTTTGTGTTTAGATGCTTTGCAAAACATCATGGGGTCATAGATGGGGCTCTTTGAATAGTGGTTCAATCCACATTGTGTGATCCTGGAAGTAATTTGTGGTGCTCAAAGACACTAGGATTAGGGGTGTGAGTGCTACTTGTCTAGAGTTGCCTGGATAAGATAAAAGGGGCAGGAAGACATTGGTAAGGTCCTTTGCTTGTTTTGCTACCAACTGTGTGCCATGAACTGTTTCTGCAGTGGCTGTCTGCACACCACCCTGCCTTGGAGCCAGCCAATGATGTACTGAAACCTCTAAAGACTGTGAGTTAAACCTTTCCTTCCATAAATTATGGGTGTTGGTATTTGTCTCAGCAATGAGAAAAGTAACTAAGATACATAGATTTAAAAGAGAATTGATTAAACCCACTAATATTCAGCAAATATGTATTCTAATCCACATGAAACTCATAAGCACAAATGTCTGGGTTATTAAAGACACACTGTGGTAAACTGTGCCTGACCATTGTCTAGTAATCTAACTGCCCAAATTGCTGTAATGTGAAGTGTAATAAATGAGATTAGCATTTTCATCTGAGTGCTAAATATCTCATTGAAATCTAGAGCAGCCAAGGAAATCTCAAGGTCTTCCTGCTGCTGGGAATTGAGAAGGGGTTAGCTAAATTGAAACATTTACATTTTTAGCACATCACTACATTTTTAGTGAGAACTATCTAACTGCCTTCTCATTTTCTCCATTAAAATCACTGTTCTTGTCTTTCTCTTCCGTCTTCAGCAATAAGTAAGTAATTAATCAAACCCAAAAGAATAGTTAAAAGAAGTCCCTTTACAAACCTCTATCATTATTCTGCTATTTTTCTCAAGCTCTATGTACTCTCATATCTGCAGGGAGACATTAATTTCTTTCATGAAAAAGCTAATATACCTTTCTAAAGGGATTCCAAAACATTAACTCCTCCTAGACCTATTCTAACTTTTCAGTACTTCTTGAAATTCTCATTTGTTCCTCCTTATATTATTTTGTCCTATTTTTAGATTTAGCACAATGAAACATTTTCTAGATATGATAGTATCTTCTGGGCCACACAATTCTGGATTAAAAATTACAAACTAGGCCAGGGGTATAGCTCAGTGGCACAAGCACCTGCCTGGCAAGTGCAAGGACCTGAGTTCGAATCTCAGTACCGAAAAAATAAAATAAAATAAAAATTACAAAGTAAAAGATGATGGCCAAGGTTATTTTTTGTATTTAAAACAGTGTTATATCTCTTTGTCCAAATAGCTTGAATATAATATATAAATAAATAAAAATGGTGAAATCTAGAATAAAGTTATTTTCAAAGAAATCCAAATGAAGCACAGTGTAAAAAACAGAGAGAAAGTGGGAGTCAAACATAAATACATATACTTGACCCTTACTCTTATTCTGGATTGACAATTTTTTTACCTAACACCTGTGTAGGTGCTGGGGCCATAGAGACAGAAAGAAGCAATAGTTTATTCCATGTAAACCCCAAAAGGTGAGTTTGATTGATGAGTAATACTGAAAATCTGCACTTAGTGGCTGTGAGAACCTGGCCAGTGAGCAAGCAGTTGGTTCTCGTCATTCCAGTTCCTATCTCACTCCCAACCCATATCTATATGTGGCAGGGTAGTATGTCTCTATTTGTTCAACTAATTTACCTACACAGTTTGGGGGCACAATACAATAAATCTCACTAAATATCTACTTTTTTATAAAAACCAAAGTGCATTATATGCATGACTCTGTGGTTCTTCAGTCTTTTCAGACTCTTTATTCCATTTATCAAAAACAATATTCTGGGGAAATGAAATTATAACATATGTTCCAGTCTTATTATTTTTAAAAAATCTGTTTAAAGATCAGATAAAAAGGGTTTGTGGAGCCAACTGCTTCTTGAATGCCAGCATGTTCATCAGACAAATAAATATATTCTTTAGCATAGTATGTCTCCATGATGGCGGGGAAATTCAAATGTAGTCTATCCTTGCTGTTTCATCTGCTCAGACATTTGGGGAAGGTTATTCCCGGTGAGTACAGCACTGTCATGGCTTTGTGGGTACTCATGGCTCCTTCTGAGAACTGCATGGTGAATGATTTCTGACTTTCTTTAACAGGAAAATGTCAAAGCCAAAGCCTAACACGCATACTGTCACATGTTCAATGTAAATGGAAAATGCTGACATAAGCTGAACTGAAAGTCTGGCAGAAGATGGAAATTGAATCACTCACAAAGAGACAGCACAGGAGATGGAGTACCCAGAAGCTTAGACAACTCTTGCGGATGTTCTTTGCCTGAAGGACCAATGTGGCAGCTCAAAGCATGGTTCTATAAGAGGCCAGAGTAAACTGATTTCCACATCTCAGATGTGTAGTCACTCAGTAACTGCTTAGTTGCCCGGTTCTTTAGCTTTCTCTCCCATCCATACTCTTCTTCATTTGCTTAAGTTTATCATTGCCCTCAAGGTTATATCGCTTGCTTGCAACAGAAGGACCCCGAACACCGGACTGCAAGTGGAATCAGTACAGCAGCGGAGAAAGGAAGACATTTGACTTGGAGCTCTACTGACCATGTTGTAGATGTGTTCGTTTGTTCTCACAGCCATGACCTCCAGAAACTTCCCGAAGGATGCTGCTGTGAAAACTCTGCCTTGTATTTCAGCAGAGATGACATCTTAAAGGCAAGCAATTCTCAACAAAACATTTTATAGAGTGGGGACTTGCTAGCAAGCACAAGTGAAACTGGGCAATAGAAGAGATGTGGGTGTATCCTGAAGATAACGTGGTGCAAAAGGACAACTCATGTCCAAGCCTTTCCTGCTTTATGATTCTCATGAGTTTCTGTTCTCTTCATGATTCAGTATCAACTATTCAGTCAGCCTCATGAAGAGTATATGCAACAGAGATTAAAATCATATGTTGGTTAGAAAAATTCATTTGAATTCCCATTCTGGCTCTGCTTCTTAGTAGCTTTGAACCACATAGTAAGTCATTATGTCACATCTGAATCCGTTCCTATTATCTCTTGAGGAGAAAACTCATGAACTCCTCACTAATCTGTTCGAGAACTGGATGGCATGATTTATATAAAGAGGTCAACACAGAATCTAGAACATGGTAGGGAATAATTTCATAATTTTGATAGTTAATAAAAATTACTTAGGTATTAGGATAAAAACTCAAGGTTGAAAGAAAACTACAGTCCCTTTCATGAGTTCATGCTAGTAGGATCTTTCTAACATTAATCAAGATGATGGAGAAAGAGTATATGTTAATAAAATCCTTTTCCTGGTGCAAGATCACACTCTATTTGGTATTTAAGTATTTATTTCTCAAAATCTATTCACAGTTATTACTTTATGCTAATTTTGCAACCTTTGTTTAAAAATAAAACACTTTCATAATCAAAATGTCACAACTGTCACTGATAAATGTAGGTAAAGGAGAATGCACGAAAGTAGTGTTTTGAAGATTTTGCTACATATCTGTATAACAAGGAGACTTCTTAAAAATACCAATGCTCAGATCTCACCCCGAATCAATCAAATGAAAATTTCTTCCAGTAAGATACAGGCATCAACACTTTTCAAAATTTCCCGAGTGTTTAAAATATTCAAACATGAATTGAGAACCTCAATACTAATGTAAGAAAAAGGAATTTTCTGAGATGACACAGAGGAAGTAGGAAATTTCAGGAGTGAATGAGAAAGCAATTTTTAAGATGACTTCATTTTAAATATCAAGCTTTAATTGAGTCTCAAAAGGGTAGAACAAGCAATTAAAATTGTTGTAAATGTTATAAATTGTTATAAACTCATCATTATCTTGTGAGTCTGAGTATTGTGAAAATGTCTGTGGTGAACAGGTTGGAATGAAAACCTAGAATGCTAAAATGCAATGAAACTTGTCTACAAACCACAAACGTGACTTTGATTTAGCTGAAAACTTTCATTTTCATTTCTGCTAAAATATCACATCTGCATGGATATTAAGAATGGCAGTCTTTCATTTTGTTAAATTATCTTTATCAACTCTAGTCCTATGAATGTTTTGGTCTAGGTAATTCTTGAGCAGACCTACACTGTGCTTTCAGGATGTTTAGCAGCATCTCTGTCTTTTATCAATTAGAAGCCCTCCCACCAGCATTCCACCTGTGACAACTAAAATGTCTCCTCATGTGACTATTTGTCCCTGGGAGCAAAATAACCCTGGATGAAAACCTCTGTGCTAACTAGACTGCACATATGCAGCTGTTATCAGTATTTACTCATTTAAAAATATTTTCCTACTCCCGAAATGAGAAAAGAGCACACAAAACTGATTCCAATGCAAATAAAACTGCGAAAAAATGTGAGAATTTCAGGAGAATGAAAAATATTCTAGGATATTTGTATGTATGTCAAACATATACACATGCATAACATACAATTACACACACACACACATTCACACACACGTGCACATTACAGATAACTGGCACACACCAATAACTGCAATTCAGTTCCAACTCCACTGGATCTTTTTATTGTCTTTCTCCATCTTTTATTTGAGTAGTTTCTTCTATAGTAAGAATTCTGACCTTCAATAATGTCAATGAATCCACTCATTTATGTAGGCTCACCATACATTTTCGACCAACCAAGAGTGTTTAGCTGACACTACGTATACATTAAAAATACACATACAAAACAGCTGCTACTAAAGCAGTGCTCACCCCACTCACTGGTAACTGGAAATTAAAATATGAGGCTAACAGTGTAGCTTAGAGATAGAGCTCAGAGGCAGACGATGTAGCTCAGAATGTTTATGTGACCTTAAGTTTGTTCCCCAGTACAGGAAGAATGGAAGAAAGGAAGGAAGGAAGGAAGGAAGGAAGGAAGGAAGGAAGGAAGGAAAGAAAGAGGAAAGAAAGAAAGAAAGAAAGAAAGAAAGAAAGGAAGGAAGGAAGGAAGGAAGGAAGGAAGGAAGAAAGAAAGAAAGAAAGAAAGAAAGAAAGAAAGAAAGAAAGAAAGAAAGAAAGAAAGAAAGAAAGAATAAAAACGTAATGATGTCCTTCCTTTCATTATTTGGGTTTTCAGTTCACTTTTAGGAATTTCCTACTAAAAAAAAACAGAATTAAAAATTAATACCCATTATAAAATCATTTTTATTAAAAATAACTCCCTCAAATGTAAACAAAAATATTATTTTTTATAAAACCACTAGTTCTCAACTGTTTCAATATGGCAAAAACTAAAAAAAAAAAAAAACACTTTCACATTCTTATTGGTTAATACTGATTTCTATTGCATTTTATAGATGAGATATGGTTTTTCTCTTGTTATTGAACATTTCAACTGTATGGATGAAGAAGCTTCTCAAGTGACCAAATATTCAATTTACCAGGGTCTTATACAACCCTTTTCTCAAAATGCAAGTATTCCACTCAAAGGGCACTTTTCAACCAGAACAGATGAAGTTTGACCTGAAAATGTTTGCTGATAGAATTAAGGCCTCACTGGCCACACAGATTATCTTGTTTTGAAAACTATCTGTAGTACAGCACAAAATTAATAAAGCTGGCGATACATCATAAATTCAGCCTTTGTGACTTCTGCATCTATTTGTGAAGTTATTGTATCCAAATGCAAAAAAAATCTCAAATTTGATATTCAATAATCCTCAATAAAAATGTTTTATTTCAACATGTTAGGAAATGTCCAATGTCAAATCTGTATAATTCGGGTATTATAAATATCAGAAAATATGTATTTCTCTTATTACATTCTTATCAGTATGTTAATGCACACATCTATTAAACATTCATTGATGCTATCTTGTGCTTTAATATCTTCAACTTTAGAAACTTAATCTCCCTTAGTCAAATAGTCTGAGTATTGGTAAATGCACTATTATATCCTATGGTTGTAAAATATAAAATATATTTCTTTATTACACTAATATTTAATTTCTAGAAATAACATAATTATGACTACAGAAAATATGTCTGGTTCTCCCTTTGGTGCTTTTATGTACAATGATGATTAATGGCAAGGACATCTTTTTCATTTAGGTCCAGCTTCACTTTGTACCAGTAAGTATGTGTTCTATCCCCTATATGCTAGCCAAGCATAACCCAGTACTTCTTAACAATGGTACCATGTTTTACTCTTGGCACTGACATGATAATCCTGGAACAGGTACCCAGTCTGTAGTATTTACTCAAAACTCAAGAGCAGCAGATCCAGAATCCTGAGGTGGAGACTTTACATCCAACACAGAAGTTCTGGACATCCAAATCTCAAATTGAGTACTGTATAAACACAGCAGACCATTTCCAGATAACTCTGAACTTACACAACATACAAACACAAATAGTGTTAGTACTGAAGGTGTCTTGGCAAGATTCAGAGACTTTGTTTCCATAACACCAGTCTGAGAGCAGTCTTCTGGACTGAAATGGGGCTACAGTTCCTCAGCTTCAAGACCCTCCCTGAAATCCATGGGATTAGGCTCCTTCTCAGGGTTCAATATTTTGTCTCTATGGTCTGTGCAATTTTTTCCTTAACACACTTTCACCCAATAAAAGTTGTTTACTGTGGGAATATTGTGATCTCGGCCTGAAGGGTTTTTCCTGGCCTTCATGTTTACTTTGCAGAGAGAGCAAGCAAAAATGTCCACAAGTAATACCTCCCAAATATGCCAATAATGGAAAAGGTGGCAGTTATAAACACCTCAGCTTGCCTTCCCAGGCACCAGCGAGGTCTGAGGCACGGTCTATAATGTCTCCCAGATTTGGACAGCGGGACTTCATTCCCGCTGCCCCGACAGTAATGGGCTACATCCTGCATGCTTTCCTATACTTCTCCTTCCACGACTCACGTCCTGTACTCCTGTGATTGCGCCTCTTGCCCAGCAAACCACTCACACTGAAACCCGCATCTCAAGGTCTGCTCTGAGGGGAACATAAAGCAAGACCATTACTGTTTCATAAGTTTTCTTAAGGGTAAAAATGAAGTTCAGCTCTCACCTGCCTATTGGACTTTAGCTTCTTATCTTTTGATAACTGATAACAGTAAGTTAAAAAAAATATAGTCTGAGTAGAATTAGCAATATTCAGAATAACCTGCAGGCACTGGGAGATCTAATTCCACATCTAAGAAGAGAAAATCACTCTAAATCTTTAGGACCATCCAATTTGTCTCCTGATGTGGAACATAAAATTTATGTTTTACTGTTTGTATTTGGGGAGAAAGTAAAGAAAAGTGTGTTTGCCATATGACTGTATGAATGAAAGGACTCGGCAGCTTTGTGTAGCAGAGAAGCCTCTGTCTGGCCCAGAGGCAGATCCCAGTCTTAACAATTCTCCAGTTGTCATATCCCCCTTTGGGTATGACTGATTTAGACGAGTTCACAGACAGGGGTTAAAATTTACCGTTGTTTATTTTTCCAGCATCTTATACTCTTTATTCTGTTCTAGGATACGTGCTCAGTGTAAGCAAATTAAATTGAAATGGTTTTCTCGAAAAAGCCTGTAGTTAAAATTGATACCACCAGCCATTCCAGCTTTTGGTCATTAAGGTAAAATAACAAATGAGATTTGTCAAGGCTAGTTTTGAAGCCAATCAACAACTAATGAGTGACTAGATTTCAGATTTAGAGTTAAATTGATTTAAAATAAAATATAAAGGTTAATAATGCTACAGACCAGTGCACTGATTTGGGAAACAATGTAAATGAGTTTTATACAGTTTCAAAAATCAGATTGTGAAAATATATACAAAGAGGATTTTATCAGGTCTCATCTTAGTTCAATTCAGTGGGTTAGTAGAGGTAACTATGTTGTGCTGAAAAGAATTCAAATAGTTCAAATATAAGGAGTTTTGCATAAATATAAAATCACTGTATATTTGCAAATTATTATAAAACATAAGTAAACTTTTTTTACATATTCACAACATACATATATTCATCCCACTAATCTATTTTGGAAAGAAAAGTCTTGTAGTGATAAGGTGCCTGAATGCATTGCTCATAATGAGGGCTCTAGTCTAGAGTGTAATACACTAGGCCATTCCAACCATAAATTTGGTTTACCTAAATTATACCTAAGCTTTGCTTCAGCTTCTTTCCCCAAAACACATACTATGTTGTTTATACTAAGTATTCTCTATATTTTATGTTTTAATTCCATTAGTTTCCATAGCTCATTAATTTTGTAAAATAAAACAATGCTTGGTTAGATAGGCAGACTTGCTTGATCTGTTACTATGGCTACACGCTGACATACTGCATTACACTTGGCATGACAAATACCACTAAATGTTCATAATACTTTTTAAGAATATATGGGAGTGAAAGACATTATTTTCCTCTGAAAGGACTAGAGTTGCCTGGGTACAAGTCTAATTCAGACATTTACAAAAAGACTTGTCATCTCATATTGTCAATAATAATAGATTCAAAGGATCTATAACCTTTAAGAAAATAAGTGAAATAAGGAGAGGTTATTATACATGTAAATCATGATTACATTAGGCTGAATTCATATGAAATACCTCAGTACTCTAAGGTTGTTAAGTTGAATGTATTTTAATCGAATCTCTGTAAAGAATAAAACTTAAAATATAAAACTGAAATGTTTTCATGTGTAAGATTAGAGATAGGCAGTTAGAAAGGAAATGGAAGGTTAATTTTAGGAAGTTAGAAAGCTGAGCAGACCTTCAGGTCTGTCCTTTTCTTCAATTTATTCTTTCAGTTTTTATTATTTATCAGTGCATATTCACAGTGCGCATGATTACACTCTTGAGGCGGTGATACACGATCTCAGTTCTTTTTCAAACCCCTTCCCTCCTCTCCCTCTGCTCTCCCTCCGTCTCTTGGTTCTCTTCCCATTTGGAAAAGATCTCTCTCCCTACTTGCTGGTATCTATCTTTTCTTTTAATCTTTGTATTTGAGGTTTCTCATATAACAGAAACCATGTGATACGTAAGCTTGTGTGTCTGATTTATTTCATTGAACAATATGGTCTCAAGACCTGTGCTGTTAAAAAAGAAATTTCCAGACGTGTTTCTCCTTTTCCTTCCGCTTCTGAACCCTCTCTGCACACAGGCCGCCCTCTCTGTAACCGCCGAGCCCCGCCGGCACAGCGCGGAAACGGTCACCTCTGTGTCCTCAGTCTTTAGATCACAGACTGAGTGCAGACTTCGTTGACGGTTTAAAGTTGGGTGGAAATTATTTTTTCCCAGGACTTTAAAATGCATGCTTCACAATTCCCCATGTATAATACACTCAAATATTTGGACACAGCCAAATGGATAAGCTCTCAAATAATAGGATATAGCAAAATAAATGCACTTTGGCCATAATTAAAAATTCAATAAAATTAATTGCAAAAAGCAAACTACATCAATTCTTACATTTACAAACCATAGTATGGCACTTACTAAAAATATGTTTTAAAGTCTGTAGTTTCTTTTTAAATATTCTAATGCACAAAACTACTTCCTGCTGTGCTCTTTTCTGACCTTTTGGTTTGGGGCTTTCGATTTTTTTTATATCTACGTATTTGCTGACATAAGAAGGGGAGGAAAATCGGAAGAGAAAAGGGAAGAAAATGTATTTTTGAGCTTATATGAACTTTTATCGAGGGTATAAAACTTAGAACTTTTCTTTAGTAAGGTTATTTGGTTTTACTTTGGTTTTATGACGTTTACAAGAGCCAGATGCATTGAAATAATGCCTGGTTTGGCTCTTATGAGAAAGGCGTCGTTATTTTATTAACAAAAACAATGACATTCTTTTTTTTGATTCCTTATCATTTTCAAGAAATTTTCACACCACAGTTCTCATTATTTGTTTTAGGATGTATAATTAAACTACTAAAATCTACCTCTCTTTCAAAGAAGGAAAAGCTAATTTGTGTTAATTATATTATATTAGATTGTATTAATATTTGACTTCATGGACACTTCTAAAGTCACACAATAAAAATCAATAGTTTAATGATCATTATTTTAATGATTATTAATTTAATGATAGTCATTGTAATGATTATCCATTTTCAGTTTTCAAGTGCAGGAAAAGATTGGGACATTGATGTCCCCCAAAAACATTTTTTTTTGTCTTAGGTACCTTTCATACTTATCAGTGGATAACTGAGCAGTGGTGATTTCACGTGAAAAATAATTTTATGCATGTTGACTGAATTTCCCTTTCTTACTATAGAAGAGTCATGTCAATCTTTCTGTTCATGAACGAGAAAAACAAATCTGTTTTGAAGATGCTGTCAACAGAATTAAGTGTATTGTTAAGTATTCTTTCTTTAATATGCTGTGAGTGTAAACTGTTCACACATGGAGAGAAGAGATGCTACCCTGCAGATCATTCTGGTTGGCTGAAGCATGCACTGAAGTGTCACTTTCTAACAATTAAGAAATTAGTGCTAACAATTATGTGTCATCTCTTCTCTAGAGCACACAGCATGATTAGTTTATGCCTAATTAAGGGCCTAAATCAGCAAAGAATGTCTGACTTGAGCCTAGAGAGAATTCCTGTAGGCTACTTTCTAAACCTTTTTTATTTAAATGAGAGCATAATTCACTTCTAAGTGAGGATCTGAAAGGAGTCCTTGCTATTTCATGATTTAAATTTTGGCTTTATTCTCCTGTCTTTTTCCATTGTATGCTTTTAACTTGTAGACAAAGCAAAATTTTTTTAAATTTAAAAACATTAACATTTATACAAAGTCCTTATAAAAATTTTTTGCTCTATTTCAACAGACCATTACTCTAGGATTTCAGACTTCAGAAAATATTTTAAGACCAAAATCTGCAACTCTACTCCAAAAGCAACATATTTCTTCCAACAAAGGAAAATAAAGATTCAATTTATTACATTTGAAGTACTGCATGGATTTTTAAATTGAAATACATTATTAAAAATAATACAAAAGAGAGTAGAGTGATTATGAGAAAAAGAAATAAACCTGCAAATGCCACATATATACACACAGGTACAATATATATATATATATATATATATATATATATGTGTGTGTGTGTGTGTGTACACATACTGTACATGTACATATAAATAAGACATTTGCACATATATGTGGAATTTATCAAACTTTATATTCCTACATGCATTATAATATCTCTATTTTATAGCTGAGGATACTAGAAACTGAAACAGGTGTGTTTATTAGCTTTCATGCAGTTACACACTAGTAAAATAGCTGAGACACAATGTAAAGAAAACAACAGACTAATATAAGTAAAGTTCAAAAGAGCACAAATGAAATTTCTAATTTAAAGTTGCCTTTACGATTAGTTATGTCCTTTCAAAACTAATTTAACCCTAAAGGAATGTCTTATTCAAAAATATAAAACAAATGTTTCCAATGGCTTATCAACGAGAGAAAGGTTCTTAATTCGATTTTTTGTTTTTCTTTTGACATTTTCTCACATGACAAATTCAGAAGATGTAGCTAAAGTGAAAGATGTTTTACTCTAAGAAAGAGAACTGAAAAATGCTTATGATATCAATATGGTAAAAGAAATAAACTCAGAACCATGATCCTATAGTCATATAAAGACCAATGCATGTATATTAGAAGCTACTCAAAAAAATTTTTCCATGTTTAACTAAAATTAGTTTTATCCTCCTCCAGTTTCCAAAATAGCAATCAACAACTTCAAAGCGATGACAACAAAAGAAAATTAGAAGAGGACCAGAAAGAAACAAATTATAATTCTTTAATTAGAAGGCAAACTTGGAAGAAGAAAAATGTCTTTATATAGACCGCATATTAATTCTAGATTCTTCCCCTTCATTTTAAATTTATGGATTTGCTTTTTTACCATAGTATGGTTGGGAGTAGATGCTTCTCCACAAATATGCTTCACTAAGCCAAAAAGTACTTCTTTATTTCTGAGAAAGTAAAACTGAAGGGGAACAGATTAAAAATCTGAAGTCATATTTGTCTCTTCCAGTTATAGAAATACATTCAGTTTTCATAAACTTTTGAAAGCCAGGCTTCTGTTGCTGAAACATGGGTCACAGAGATTCACCATTATTGATGACAGCTGATGAATAGTTTTAATTTTGCTCAGAATTGCAAATATATCTGTAATTGAGGAAAGAGTTAGAAATCACCAGTGTTTTTTTGTTTTGTTTTGTTTTGTTTTGTTTGTTTTTTGTGGTACTGGGGATCGAACTCAGGACCTTGCACCTGCCAGGCAGGCACTTATTCGGCTGAGCTATACCCTCAGCCCCACCACCTCAGCCCCACCAGTGTTTTTGAAGGTTAATCTACTCAACCACATAAATATGCCTGCATGTGCATACATACATTTGTTTATACATAATATACATACACACATATACTGCTGCTTATCAGATTTTGTTATGGGTAGTGCTATATTCCTGAGGCCCCTGCAAATCCAAGTGGTACACACTATAAAACATACCCAGGGCCTTGCATATCCTAGGCAAGCACTCTCCCATTGAGCTACACCCCCACCACAAAGCACACCCATACAAAGACATTAATACTCAAATAACTTGAGTTTTAAAAATCAGAATGTACAAAGTGTGATCAATATATATAGTCATACATTTAAAAGTTTTTATTACAGGAAAAGACACATTGACATTAATCCCCTTAAAAATAGTGCCTCTGGCTTTGAACACTCTTACAAGACCTTGCTGGCCACTTTCTGAAGCAGTTCTGGAAGTGCTCTTTCTTCAATGCCCTTTTGAGCAGCCTTTTAAAGTGTGAACATTACTGGTAAACGCCACCCAACAGAGAACATGCTTGCAAAAACATTACAGTGTCTTCCTTTGCCTTCTTCATGGGATCTGCTACTGCACAACTTCCGGGCTTTTCTCCAAAGTCACAATGACCATGAAAGTCTTTGAATCTATTCATAACTTAGAGGAAGCCAAAACATGCTCATGAAGAATGATGACCAGAACTGCTGCCCACAGTGGAAAGAACAAGGGAATAAGTATGTGTGAAGTGAAAGGAAAAGATCTAGAGGACAATTAATGTCAGTGGGACTTTTACTATCATAGTTTTTAACATTTAGACATTCATCATAGTTTTCGATCACACCTCAAATCTAAAGAAATCAGGAATTCTACTTGAAGCCATTTTTAGAGTGTTCAAATATTATTTCTTTCTCCATGAACTGGGATTTTGCATGGAGAATGTAAGGTCTAGATTATTTTTTTATAGGCATCATGACCGTACATGCAGAAAACACAAGCACCAAGATATATATATGTATCACCCTCCAACTATTGCTGGACAAGGAAAAAATAGCTTCATCCTTCCAATTCAGCGTAACATAGGCAATAGATCAACATTATACAGCATTTATTCTATTAGCATGTTAATTTATTTGCTTGATAATGATACAAAAATACTATTGATGTCCTGATATTTATTTTAAAGTACCTGCAGGTCAACTTTTCCCTTAATATTGTTAAATGTAAAATAAATTATTATATCTGAGGATCAGATGAACATATTATCACTGCTTTATTTCATGCTCATGAGCTATACGATTAGCAACTATTTCTACTATGCTTTGCTACTTTCATATCTTCTTTAGAAAACACCATGTTTTAAAGTGGTTCACCAAAGTCTATCTTTGTTCTTCACCAGGTCTGTCATTTTAACCTCTCTTGCCTCCCTTTGCACAGTATCTATAGTTCTTTTGAGTTTGTATGTGGGGCAGCATGGAGAGAACAAACATATGTTTATTTTTCTGACTTACTTTACCTACTCACAGCTTCCATATAATTGACCCTGATGATTAAGTTAAAGCACAACTCAATGAATTTTTTTTTTTTTTTCGGTACTGGGGATCGAACTCAGGACCTTGCGCTTGCTAGGCAGGTGCTTATTCCACTGAGCTATATCCCCAGCCCCTCGATGAATTTTTTAAAGCCTAGAAGTTTCAAAGTGCAAATGAAAACTAAAGCTTTTTTATTTTAATGGCAATATACTACTGCAAGTCACAATACTGTTAAAAAAGCAAAGGAAGAAATGAAAGAAAAAACCCCAATCTGGTGGATTAGGTGCACCGTACATAACTCCCTTTGTTAGCAACTTTAATGTTATTTTTGTCCTGCCTTTTCACAGACTGATTTAGGAAGCCTGTTCCAGACTTCCAAACAGAAGGCCCTTTAATAACAAGTTTCTACTCTGTAGTATTCAGTGTTCAGTTGATGAAGAGCATTACCTAGTGAACAGAATTACTTTATAATGGGTGAATTAATGATTTATGTTGGACCAAAATATTCATCAATTAATAATAAAGAATTGTCTGCTCTTTCAAAAACAAAATGAGCAACAAATAAATACAGACATACATGCAAACATAAACTTTCACAATAGTTGCCTCTTCCAATATTATTCTAAGTTAAATTAGAGTGATCCAAATAAGTGACCAGTAACTTTTCAAACTGCCTATTAATAATGCATAGAACAACAAATATTAACAGAATCAGAATACAACTTTTTCCATAGTTACTATGAATTGTTGGACTTTGAGAAAATATTTGGATAACTTACTTTATGGAAAGTATATATCTTTAGGAGCAATGACTAGAAAAGTAGGTAGAATAAGAATTCTCATGAAATATAAAATATTATTTAATGAGCCACTAATAAGCATCCCCTATGAAGTGATTTGTGTAAAGGCCACATATTAGTACTGGCACCCATACTATAGAGCTGTAATAGAATATAAAAATGACTTAACCGTGTGACTTTTCTGATTTTGGCCACATGAGTAAAAGGAATTGGGTTAAGTAGGTGTGTAATGACCTTGACTGTCTTCATAAATTAAAACTTCAAGAGATCGTGAAATTTTTGTTTCGTATTTCTTGTTTTTTGGATATGTAATACAATATCTAGCAATATCTAATTGATGGAATCGAAGGTTTTTGTGATCATAAAGACTCTAAATTAAGAATTAAACATCCAGTACATATTACACTGTGTAGAACAGCGGCACCAGTAACCAAACGAAGATACAAAAGAGCATTTCACAGAGGGCTTCAGAGCCCCTCTAAACGCCCCACTGAGTTCATCAAACCGATATGAAAATTCAGCATTAACTTTTTAGGTTTGGCTGGATGTGCAATTAAACATTACCTTTTAAATTATGAGATCGGTCAATACTTCCCAGTAAATGCTTGTATCTTTTCCGGAAGTCACGAGGTAAATGTACCTGCAGTACTGCTACTGGTGAAGGTAGATCTATTCAAGAGGAACTACCGAGCTTTTCATCCTGGTGCCATTTATTTAATTTTACAAACCTCAATTTCCTCATCAATAACATCATTAATTATACTTTGTTTATAGAGTTGTGATAATTAAAAACATTAAGAACACAATCCCATGATTGAAAATAATGATTATTGCATGTTAGAGTTCAACATATGTTATGTATTTGTTAGCTATAGTTTGAAATATGAGACTAGAATCTGAGAGTCAATTCAAAAGTGAAAAAGGTTTAGGTTTTAAATTTTAAAATTCCATGACGATTGATGAAGTCATGTGAATGACAGGTTAAGTAAGAAAAGCATCACAAAGCATCCAGGTAAAGACCAAACTCTCAGACAGGAACATAACTAATAAGAAAGAGAGAAGCTGTATAGAGAAGAAGGGTATCATAATGGAGAGAGTACACATGCGATGAAGTTGTACAGAATTTACTCAAACTTTAATTTGTACTCATCAGTTTAAATCTGGGCACTTATTTAGTCTTTCTGTTCCTCACTTCTCTAATCTATGGACTGAGAGCTATGTCCAAATATCGTTCTTGTGGGGAACATAAAACTGCACATAGCACAAAAATTCCTAACGAATGTAAAAGCAGGCAGAGGGCAAAGAAAGGGCGAAGTGAGAGTGAAAGGAGAGGACGTAAAACGGATGAAAGAAGAACCAAAAAAGTGGGAAAAGTCTAAGTAGAAAAACCAAGAAAAACAGAATGAAGAATTGAAGTAAAATCAAAAGGAAAACAGAAAGAAGAAAGATGAAACCAAAAACACACAGAGCCCGGAAATTCTAGCTTTGAGGAAACCATACTGCAGTGTTTCAAGATGTGGTCAACATTCTTTACGGGGGTGGGAAGAGAAAATCGTCCTAAGGTCATTCTTCTACGATCACCCTTGTTTCTTCGGTTATTTGCACCGTAACTCAACAGATGTATTTTTTGAAAAACCTGTTGTATGCTTATATAAATAAATACATCCGTAGAAAAAAATCAGGAAATTTTGTAACATTTACTGTTTTTTCTACTACATGTTTATTAATGAGATATTTTCCATTGCAAAATATATATAAACAATTACATAGAATGCTGTATGAGAGAGATAAAAATGCTATTGGCTATTTAGGGTTACCATTTTTCTAAGTATACATATGCTTACATTTTTGTATGACATTACATGGCATACATATTATATATTTTTATTTAGAAATATACTGACATTTTAATTTAATTATAAATAATTGCAAAGGATTCTCCTACTTTTTAAATGAAGTTGTTACTTTTGGTTAATTACTTTATTTCATTTCTTTTGAGAGGAAAATAAGACTGCAAGGAGGATACCAATACATAAATATTCCCACTGAGGTGCTTTTTGATCAGAAATACTTGCAGTTAAAGCATTTTAAAGTCTTTAGAAGTCATAAGAATCATTCGAATTGAACGATACAGAGTGAGTTGTAAGGAAAATTAACATTGATCAAGTCATGAGTGTCAGTAGAGCATACTAGAAATGGGGGGGCCCTTTGTAGATTGCTGTGCAATGGGCAGTTCAATGTACAGTGTAATCATTGGAGAGTAATTGATCTCACCTTCATCAATAGACTCACAACAGCGAGAAAACAGGCCAACAATATCATTTGTCAATTTTCTTTCTAAATATTTTACCAGGCTCCTTCTGAGCAGATATGAAGACAAATTTAATTGGTTCCAGATGGTGCTGCCTGTTCTCTTGACCCAGTTTACAGAGTAGTCTGGTTTGGGGGCCACGTGAAGAGAACTTAGACTGTGACAAACAGAAAGAAAAACCATGACAGGTAGGCACACACAAGTGGAGTGTGAAAAGAGGGCCGGAAAGGAGGATGCGAGGGAATCCTGAAGTGGCTCGCACCTGCTCTAAAGTGGAGGAGCAGGGCCATGACTGGCAAGAGCTCCACTTCTGCGGTTATTTGAAGGAGCCTTTCTTGAGGTAATGTGTGTTCCTTTTCTTACACACATTGATACTTCCTGATTAGAGAACTGTATTTACTGGTTTGGGAAGGCTGTTTAAAGAATTTCTAATCTCTTTGAGATACACATACTCGAAGTCCAAAGAGAAAAATAGCTTCTTTGCTGGCTAAAATTCTGTTCTCCACAATCGATACGATTTTAGCTACAATGAAATTTACAAATTTTCCTAATGTGTACTGATGGCTACTTTAATGCCACATATTAGGTGAATAATGCTAGAAGAAAAACATATTTCACATTTATTGGATGTATAACGGAGAAAGTTCCAGGTAGCAAATGCTCTGGAAGTTGAGTCTTAACATGATGATGAGATCAAGTCTGAGTAGAACCTAGTCAATCTATGAGGACATGTAGGAAGAAGGAAGAAAAACAACAAAAGAAAGTTGTAAGAAATGACCGGGCAGAACCTACATTAGCCCTAGTGATGCATACCCCAAGAGAAAACAAAAGGGGGAAGGAAATTCACATGAGTGGAAGTATAAGTGAGACAGAAGGGAAATGTGTACAGAAGAATGAGGTTTGGCATTCACATATAATAAAATAGCTACACCAATGATTGTGTATGTTACATTTAATTGTGTATTTTTGCACCTATTACATTATCTCATGTATACTTATGTAACTATATTAAATTATATTTGTGTGTATATTGCATTTAATTAAGACATGAATCACCATAATGTCTAATAAAAATGAAGTGGGCTAGCCATGATTTATTTTTTAATGAGTAATCAAAATCTTTAAGAAAATAATCATGACTACCTTAAACTGACATGTGACATGACGAATGTCTTCATAATACTATTTAGTACTGTGAAAACATACACAAATACTCCTAGACATCTTGCTTTCATTATTCCCAATGACATGAGAATGGCTATCGTTTTTACATAGTAGAAATGTGAGCTTTTGTACAAAACATACTATTTGTATAATTTTTCAGTGTGTGAACCTCCCATACATACACCAAGTGTGTGTGTATCCAGGTGCAAAGATGTTCTGTGAACAATTGTTTGTGAGTCCAACCTTTAGATATCGAGACAGAAGACAGAGGAGGAACGACTCAAAAAGAGATCAGCTATCATGAATGGATTGTGAATGTTATACCCTTTGCAATGTGCCCCATCCCTGCAAGGCTATCACTGCTCCATTAGGCTAGAAAGACTCTCATGGAGAAGTTTTCCATACATTCCTGAAAGATTTCACTGTAAACACACATTCCTCATCTTTGGAGCTTTGGGGATATTGTGTAAGTATTGAACTCACATCAAGACTGGAAATCGAAAAGTCCATCATACGTCAGTGGAATGTGTTAGATACTATACAGGTTCATGGAACGTTAACCCTTGGAGAACATGAAGGGAGATGAAGATAACTAATTATTCATGGTGATATCGGGTTGGTGTGATTTTCCACCATATTTTTGTCTTTAGTCTTTCTCACAGTTTCCAAATATTCTACAGTAAGCCTATATTCTTCTTTAGTAAAAAATTAATATGCTTCTTAAAATAGATTATCTACTTATTCATCCATTAATGGGCGAGCACATTAATTATTTCCAAAATTTAGCTGTTATAAACTCTACTGCTATAAACATGGTGCACATGTATTGCTGTGGCATGATGCTTTTAAAATAAAGATAATAGGTTACTTTAAAGCAACCCTAGAGAGAATCTTTCTTCATTGTGGATATATTGTGTTAACCAAATATAATTAAATATTTACCCTTAAATTCTTTAAATTTAGTGTTGGCGAAAAAACTAATCTCAGTTAATTAATGGATTATATTATGTCAAAAGAAATATCATCTTGTTCCCATTTGGAAGAATTATTTTATTTTTAATTTTTGCTTGCCAGAAAGTTCAGAACTAAATTATTTGTTTATTTGCAAGAAATTCTTATCTCCAGGATTTTCTCTCCACCTCTTGTTTTGATCATACTTCAAAGCTTATTCTTATTTTGATAGTTTTGCTATACACTTATCATGCTTGAGTTGTTCCACTTACTTTGAAGGTGTGTATCTCTGCGATGCTTCTCTTTGCGTTTCAGTGTGAGAATGTACAGCGCACTAACAGCAACACACGTCTATATCTGCATATATTGTGGTCTCTGTCTAAGACCTACTTTTCCGTATCAGCCATTGACTGATGAAATTATGATTCTTCAAGATTCAGACTGATTATCAGCTCCAATAGGTCAGGCAACAACTTAAGTTTTATGCCACCCAACACTCCGTATATTAAACTGCAATGAATTTCACCCATGCACTCAGGTGTTGTGTACTTGCGGGTGGTGGCTACCTTCTTCATCTTCTCAGTATCCCTGTGTGCACAATAAACATCTCCGTAAATGAGGTTAAAGTATAAGATGTACATAGTTTCACTCACAAGTGAAACTAATAGACTTAAGACACTCCTAAACAATCACATTTAACTTTCTCTTTTATGATTTTATTTGCAATTTCTTTGGCATCACGAACAATAATCAAAACCATATTTCCTTTTATAAAATCTGTTTTTTATTTTTGTGGTCTGATAGCCATGTTCTGTCCCATTTATCACTTTTTTTTTTTTCATTTATCAAACATCTAGCGGGTGCCTAAGTTTTCCCCGTGTTGAGCCAGGAACCAGGAAATCTGAGGGAGCCACTGCAGGTGTGATCAACACTCTCAAAAAGCCTCATTAGAGCAGCGAAGGCAGGCATTAAACAATTTATTACATTTTTAAATTCACGGTTATGAAAAATACCAGGAGAGAGTGCTGCATGCTCTATGAATTCATAACAGAGACTGAAGACGTTGCATTCTAAAGAATGTGTAGGGAGTTCATTTGGAAAGATAATGAGGGGTGGAGGGGGAAACAAGGAGGATGGATGAACCGTGTGAGTCCTTGGCTCCCTCAAATTCTTGAAATGATGGGTGTCCAAGAGATAAATCATACACTTTAAAACCACAGGGTTATGGAAACAGATAACTCTAACCCTTTAACTGTACAGAAGAGTTAGTTTCACAGTAGAATTCTTCTCCAGTGGGCACTGAAGAAAAAAAGATATGCCTTTCTAGCTTCATGTGCTTAGCACCTTGCAGAATACTCTATACAGCAGATGTGTAATTCTTGAATTACTTAATCCATTTTTAGTAAGAAATTTTTTTTTGAGTGAGCCCATGGTATTTTCTATTCATTTTTCGAAGGAGATAAGGAAGTGTGAATATAAAACTCCTTAACATAGTACAGCTGACAGTTGCAAAACTAACCATTTAGAAGGTAAGATCTAACAAAAATATGCAAAAATGCAGTTATTTAAGAAATAAAAGAATAAAATCATATTAGTGACATGTGAAGAGAAAACAGTTTTGCAATCCCTTTATAATTTAAAACTCCTATTATTTTTATGCAGTTTCTATTCCAAGCTCTCTAAAATAAATTACATTTTTTAAATAGCACCATGGTTTGAATCTGAGGCCTCACGCAAGCTAGGCAGGCACTTTAGCATGGAGCTGCAGCCCCAACCTCAAATCTTTACATGGTTGCAGTAATCCCTTCTATAAAATGATTTCAAGCTCTTTTTATAAAATCCGAATTGAATATTATTTGCATCACTTTGATTTTGTCATCACTCAGCTATGATCACGTGTATTTTGTTACCTTCCAACCTGATTGCTGCAGTGTTATTTTGTCTACAGTTCTAGAAATTGTATCTACCATTAACTAACAACGACCTTTCCACAGAATTGTCAATCAATACAAATTTGCTGATTGCCTCATTAATGTTGATTATATTTTATTCCTGCTGCCAATTTTTTCTTATGTAATCCTATTAATATATTTCAATTTTAAATTCACTGTAATAGGAATGCTCTTCCTCCTCACATCTTTCTACAAACCTGCATACCCAACTGACAAGATCATGTTTTAAAAAACATTAATATGTATCAAATTGACAAGGATTAAATCACATTGTTAGACATTCAACACCATGTGCTTTACTATATGGCACCTATTTTAAGTCATTAATCATTAATAGGCCATAAGAACTCTGAAGTCATTTTGGTCTATCATCCAAATGTATACGCTGAAATGGAAACTAATTTGGACAACTGATTATTTATCCATTAGCATAAAAAAGCCCAAGTGCAGCTGTTTCTCTCTAATTGTGTAGCCTCATATTTTTGGCACTTTTAAATAAGAAGAATTTTGACCCAAGACACTGCAATGATGACTTTGTTGTCATTCATGTAGGAAATATTGACATACTTTTTATGAGTAGTGTGAAAACATAAGCAGTATGCTTCCTACTTTAGTGGAAAAAAATTCTCCAGAAAAAACATCCGATAGAAAAAGTATCTTCTGAGAAGTAAAATGTCTAATGTTAACTCCATAAAAGATTTATTGAAAAAATGTAACCTATAAGTTTTGTGTACACATACTTTTTTTTTTTTTAGACAACTGCAAATGAGTCTGAGGAATACAGCTTCATGAAAAGGTATTTAGAGACCAGGCACAGTGGCACCTGCCTATGATCCCAGTGCTCAGAAGGCTGAGGCAGGAGGATCATAAGTTCCAGCCCAACCTGGAGAGCTTAGTGACTTCATGAGGCCTGTCTCAAGAGCTGCGGATGCAGCTCACTGTTAAAGCTCTGGGTTCCAACCTCATCAATGGGCAAATAATGTTAATTAGTGGTACAGAATATTAATTTGTGTAAGCAGTCATATTTTTGGTTCTGAAAATTCTGTTGCAATGAACATTCTGCCTTGCACCAAGGAATCTCTGAGCCAGTGCTCCTGCACTGAACATGAGAATTTTTAAAAATGTGTTATCCTTGCCACCCTAAACTGCTTATTATTAATAAGAAGAATAAAATGAATAATGCCTTAGCAGAGAAAAAGCATAAGGCAGACCATACCCCAGATCATACGTTTAGTATTCCACAGCGGCATGAGGAAGCCATTCATTAACCGTGGCTAATTTCAAAGACTTAAATGTTACCTCTGCACACTGCTCCACATTATCACTGACTACATCCTTGACCCTGGGTTCAGTAGGATATTTTCAAGACAGAAACACTATCCTAGCTGCTCCCCTTTCAAAATTCATCACCTTCAGATATCCTCAGGAGAAATGACCAAACTTTTCTCTTCTGGCCTGCGCATTTCTCCTGAGACGTTTTCTCTCTTTCCATTTTTATCCCACTTCCACGTCAGCTCTCACACCCCCCTCCATAACCTGGAAAACCCCGGTTGTCCAGCTCACAGAGAGCCTGTGTACTCTGCCTTCATCACAATTACCACATCTCTCTTGGTAATTTCGTTTTCACCTCTACTTCCTTTGGTGGATTTCTGAGGGAGGGATTGAGCCTGGCTCTGTTTAGGATTATCACCTGCTGCCTAACATAATCCTTATCACATAGGCACTACTCATTAAGCCTCTTTATATTTACTAATCAGATATTAAGAATTCTGCTATTTCTACTTTACAGCTTACTAGCACTGTGAACTTAGACCAGCATATGAGCATCTTATCCTCAGACCACAAAAGGAACATGTCTGAATTCTCTAAGGCCTTTAGATAATTGTACTCGAATGCTATGGCACCCATGCTTGTTGGCTGCTTTAAGGGTCCTACAGTTTCCTTCCATAGTTAGAATCAAGAGCAGTATTAAAATGCTCTTGGTCATTGTCATATGGAGTGTATCCCACGAACTTTGCAGTTATAACAAGTCAAATATAACAGAAAGCAAAATTCATTGAGGAGTGACACCAAGAGAAAGGAGAGATGTGCATCAACACAAGAAGGAAGAAAGTGATGGAATTTAAGAAATAGATAAGAGAGAAAGTAGCCAGAAAAGTGAGTAGGAGGCTCTGATGACATGTGATTAGGTACCATGGTGACTTCCCAATTTCCACAAACTTTTTTGTGTCCTTGGGAAGACGCCATTGTCTCTATGAGTTAGGTTATGTGTGTCTTCTCATTAGCAGCAGCAATTCCTAACTCTGACATTGAATTTTTAAAGCTATGACTTTCAGTCATCTCATTTGCTAAATGGATTTAAGAGACCTACTGCCTGTCATAATGCTACTCAGAATAAAATGAAATAATATGCTTAAAAGTTTATTCGTTTATGAAATTTACTTGATTTATTCCAATGTTATTATCAATAAACATCTTGTTTATTTGGAGATGTGAACGTTAATAATGTCTCTAATGCCTTGGAAAAACTCATCTGATGAAAAGGTTTAAGCACAACTATGTGTTTATTGTGATAAAAATGTTTCACTTTCCTCTTTTTTTAACAGCAAATTATCTAAAATGTCCTATGTCATTTATTATCTAATCATTGAAGAATAAGAATCATTAAGATCTGTTTCTCCCAAACTGGAATCTACTGTCTTTGCAGCATGGAATTTTGTATATTATTCAATATAATAAACATAAATACATAATTATTCAAAAATATCCAATCAATTACTAATAGAAGTTGGTTGGAAAATTTTTTTTCTGCTTCAAGCACATGTAGCTACTGTTACCTTTAAGAAGAAACTGTAGATTTAATCCTTCAGAAAGTGTTAAAGCCAGACGTGGTGGTGCACACTTGTAATCTCAGATACTGCATAGGCTGAGTCAGGAAGATTACAAACTTGAGGCTAGCCTGGGCAACTTTGGGAGACTTTGTCTTAAAAATAAAATTTGAAAAAAAGTAAATAAGCAGAATAAAATTTGAAGAAAGGATGGAGGATTCATGGCAACATGCCCAAGGTCCTAAATTCAATCCTTCATACTCACACTCACTAAGTATACTAATATGGAAAAGACTTTGTTCTTCAATCCAGTGTTGCTAAAACTCTGCTCATATCTTTGTATTCAGTAAGGTTTTCATGGGCATTTTTGAAAACTTGTTCTGAAATAAACAACCATTCTCTTCTCTCTACTTCCTGATATATTTATCTTACAATGTTATATCCCCAGACCAAACTGTGCAAAATGCTAGAGTACCGTGTGTTTTTCTCATTTATCCTTAACAGCAGGGTGCCAGCAAACAGTACTAGCAAGGCGGTCATTCCTTCAATCACTTAAGCCCTGTGTTAAGCTTTGGGGATAGATATCTTGGCAAACATTACAAACATTTCTTCTCTTATTCCTCAGAGGAAAAATGCACAGACAGTAAGTAAGAAATATTAGGGCAAAGACAATAAGAAAAACAAATATGCAGTAACAAAGAGTGATAAAAACCAAAAAAGAATAGAGTCCAGTGAAGGAGTATTGTGTAGGGAAGGTCTTAAATCTGCATTAGAATGGAGAGATAGACAAGTGCCTTCGGAGAGAACAGCCTTTACACCGAGATTTGAAAGACAAGATTGAAGTAGAGGTGAGCGTGGAGGTGACCCTTCTGCAAGTTGGCACCTGGAGAAAGGAAAGGAAGGTCCAGATGGACAGAGGGAAAAGGTGGGATGACATTCTCTCAGTGATGCCTCTATGGCCTCCAGAGACTTCCCAATTTAGAGTTGCCCTATAGAGTTTTTCAGTATTGGGAGCAAAAGAGAAATTGAATGAGGTGGTCAGGAAATAATACCAGTTGAAATTTTAGTGACATGAAGGTCATATACATGCTTAGAAGAAAAATGAAAATACTGGGTGAAATGTTAAGGCACATTTAAGTTTGGAGATCAAGAAATGGTGTGCATGTGTGCTCTTTTCTCTAGTAGCACCAAATGTACCCATAGGAGATGACACTGAGAAAATATAGATCAGGCATTCTGTTTTTCCAAGTATGTATACAGGAAAAAGGGGAAAGGAAGACAGCTGTACTTTATGTTTTATATTTACAACGATGAATCATGGAATTTGAGTGGCAAAGAGAACTAAAGGCAGGAGGAAGAGGAAGAGTAGTGAGACATAAGTGAAATAAATTGATTAAAAGATTCACTAATAAAGTCTATGCATAAGTATCGTGTACTGGAACTGAATAACTAGGAAGATGTGAAGGGAGAGTTAAATATGTAGGAACATGATTACTTTGCTCTTCTTGCTGAGACAAAATACCCAATGCCCCAAACTACGGAGGGATAGGTTTTGTTTAGCTCACAATCTGTAAAGGTCACAGTCCATAATCAGCTGGCTCCAAGGCAGCGTGGCATGGCACAGGGGCGACAGTTCAAGGCAGCAGAAGACAGCAAAAGCAACAAGATCAAAAAGGGGAGAGCAAGCCTTTTCTCCTCCCTTATATTGTATGCAGGTTACCTGCCCTAGGTTGGGTCCTTTACACCCACTCCATTTCCCTGAGGACTTTTACAAAGTGAGGACCCTGGCCCCCTGCTGAGTGGCCTAGTTAAACTTCCAAACTTCTCAAACTGACACAATGTATCAACCATTACATGTAAAATGCCTGCATTTATTCAAGCATATGATTACTAATGTTATCAATTGTATGCCCTTTCATTATCAAAACTTTTCCAATTTTGATGAGGGATGTATTGTCTCACGAAATAAATTTCTGATTTTCAAAGCAGTGAAAATGTTGGTGAGGACGATCTAATTAATGGGATCCTAGAAATGGGGGGATAATGGCTGTTAGATCTAACTCACTGATAATAACTGGGGAGCCCTGGTATCATCCATGCAGATACTGAGTCCTGAAGAATTCAGTAATGATGCGTAAAAAGGAAATTGCTTAGGCTTTAATGAATAAGATCATTTTAGAACTGGAAGAAAGATGGATTTTTTTTCATCTTTTTTTTTTAAAAAAAGCAGCAACAGAAGTTTATTTCCCAGAGGCTAGCCATCTTCCCAAAGCCTAGTCTTCAAAATATATCTCTAAATGTCTTTTTTATTAGTCATTCACCTCTATTCTTTAGAAGCAATTATCACATATTATACGACAGAAGGTCATGGAAATAATTTTCCCTAAGTCACCCTTTTATTAATTACCATTACTGGTGTTCACCTTCTGGAAACAGAAAGAGAAGGTGTACCCCTTTTTGTCGTTTCTCATAGAAATAATAAGTAGACGAACATAGAAGGTAGAAGAATTTGCTGTGTTCTCCACGGCAAACCATGGAGAACAGAGGATGGAGAAGCACCTAAGCCTGGCAAGGCTCAGGCACGGAGTATTCACCACACATCTACAAATTGGCCCCCGTGCCCCTTCCCAGTCAGTAGAGTTCTGTGATCTTTTTAGTGTATATAAATAATCATCTTTTATGAATCACTGCATATAAGAGAAGGTGTGCATTCCATACTCACTCTTTGTTTTCTTTCTGACCTGGAAGTCATGTGTTGATACCATGGAATGGAAGCGAAAATGGAAATTATCTCATTCCATGAACTGCCGCCTAGGCAGCAGGGTGTAGAGCAGTAGTGCTTATACACAGTAGAGTCTGCATGAACTTGTGTGTGTTAATCCAATGAGATTTCAGCTTTGCAGCAAAATCTCACCAATTATGATGAACATAACAAGTGAAAATGTTATCTGACAATGAATGATTATTGCAAACGACAAGAGAGATGCACTGTAGTATTCTCATAGATAGTTGTTTCAAGCACAGCAATCACTATGGCATATTTTACAATATTCAAACCAAAAACATAAGCCATGGGAAAGGACACATTTTCTAAGGCTGTTGTTGGACAAATAGATATCTATCATTGTACCCTCAATATCACCCCCACAGAAAAGGGAAGTCCTTAATACTCTCTTCCCCTAGACAAGGAGAATTAGTAAACCACACCGCTAAAGTAGACCAACAGGACTCTGTCAAGGATTTATCCAAAGCACACTCAGACATTTTTCATGAAAACAGCCATTAGGCTACATCCTCCTGCTCTTTGCCAACCTAATCTGCCTTTGTAAACAGAGAAATGTCCTGGTTTTAATCTGAAAAGATTATGAGAACAGCGATTTATTGTTCTGCTGGACCTTACGCACTTTGGATAAATTGTGCAATGTCTGTTTCTCAGAAATTTCTTTTATCAAGCTGCTGCTTGAGCAGAAGGCAACTGAACATAGACTCCAAGTCCAGAAAGTAATATTCTTTTCTGGTATAAATTCTCACATGTCACCAATTTGAGGCAGGACTCTAATGCATATCTGGATAAGTAAGTGATGGTGGTAAAGAAGGGATAAGGAAAAAGGCAGGGCCAAGGTAATCTTGATCCAGCAACCCCAAAGAGGTCCTGTTGTACTTGGCAGAATCACACATTAGACGGCCATGTCTCCTGTGCACTGAGACCTCTAGCTGTCCTTCCCAGAATTTCTGTGGAGTAGTGGCTGAAGCCACCCTGCTGCCTAGGGGGAAGTTCATGGAATGAGGTCCTTTCCATCTCTGCCTCCATTCCGTGGTATCAACACATGACTACCAGGTCAGAAAGGAAAGAAAGAGTGAGTATGGAACCAATGTACGAGCCTTCAGAGAGGACAGACAGCCAATGGCACAGTGTCTGGAAGTGCTTTGCCTGCGGTTAACCACATTGTCCCGCGCGTGCATAGCATCCTCTCTAATACATCTCATAAGTCTCTTGTTTTGGAGTAATAAGTATCTTATTTTGGAGGGTCGTTACTTTTGTTTTTGTAACCTTTGAGGGGTAGATAAGCTTGAGCCCTTTGAAATGGTGACAGAAAGTCAAATAGCAGTATGGGAACTCCTAACTTATCAGGGGTCGGACGAGAGGAAGGGAAGAGGGTCCATGTTTAGAAGGAGTCTCATGCGTATGCCGACATGGGCGCAGTATGAACAGGGTACTTGTGAACTAGGAAAATTATTTCTTTAATACAATCTCTGCAATTATTAGAGTTCCATGCTATGTTGTAATGCTCACTTCACCCCAGATTTTCATTTCACTTTTTTTCTCAGAGTCAATGCCTCCAGGCTTTCTTAACCTTCTACTGACACAAAGTAAGATAATGAAATGACAGATCAATTTTCCTGAACTCTGGGATTAGTAAATGACGCAGTATCTCTTTATATTTTATAAAGAACATTCAGCATACACTGAGAAACTTGCCACAGCGTATGAAGCTACTGTGATGTATACCTACCTTTGATATGGGATGATATTTTCTAAAAGAGGAGGCATTCCCAATACCCTTCTCATGACACTAGAGATCTGATTGCATGTTAATTATAGGAACAATGACAGGCTGAAAAATGAAATCGACTCTATAACTTTTCTGACCAGCATCTAGATTAGCGCCAATGAGACTAGATGAACTAGGCTTCCAGAACCTACAACAGTGCCTGGAGTTCAAATCACTCACTAAGTATTAGCAAAATGACTCTAATATTTAGAAACTAATATGTGAAATGCAGGGTTTGATGGGTGCTCATGTAGTAATCATTTGTTCTTCTGGATGATTCAGTCATATATATTATATTAAAGAAAGAATTAAATATTTTTCATATAATGATGGAAATACTTGCAAGTTTGATGTTAAATTCATATTTGGACCAGTTCTTATTCACTGATCTAAATAAGGTTCTCTGTCTTATAGTAACTTATGGTAGAGTTTTTTTCTTATAAATGTACACTGAAAATGGAAGTAGCAGTACTTTCACATCAAATATGGTCTATTCATTAACATGAAAGTCACATTTGTCACAGATCTTTATATTTACACAAAATATTGACTATTATTTAACCACATTTTACAGATACGGAAACATACCCAGAAAGGTCAAATACCTTCCTCAAATTTTCACAGGAATAATAGAAAGAGTTACGAGTTACAGGACTTCGACATTTCATTTTCATTCTACAATCTGCCGACCGTTTGCATATGTTCTCCATAGTGAATTTATTATGCTATATAATAAATTCTGCTTTAACAGTTGATAATTTTACAAAATTAAGTTTTAAATTATGTTTATATTCCAATCCATTCCATTGTCTGCAATAGACTGAACATATAGAAATGAAGAAAGATAACATTTTTAAATAAACATGCTGAAAGAGCAATAAACTTTGCAAAAGTTACCAAACCCTAGAGGACACGCTATCAGCTCCTGTCACCACATGCCTGTGGTCTCTTCCAGCTATCAAGAGAAACCCTCATAGTCTTTATTCCACGCAGGCAAGCATTATTTTTTCAGCAAACAAAATACTGGCTAACAACTAAACATCTCAAAATAGCTGAGAAAAGTCCACATCGTGATACAGAGACATAAAACTTAATTTTGAAAATAAATTTAAAAAGTAAAAAAAAAGTGTAATAGTTAACTTTAAAGACACTTAAAAAGTTGGTTTCTAAAATCAGAGATATACAGTAAGGAAAGTTCTGATAATGGAAATTAAATTATTTCATTTATGAAGTGAATAAGGTAGAAAAGAGTAAAAGAAGTAAAAATCTAAGGGACATCAGGAAAGAGCCAGTAACTGATGAACCTCTGCTCCTCAGCAGTGAACGATGAAAAGGTAATGTGAGAAAGTTCAAACAATTAAGAGCACAAATTTGAAAGAGTTCATATTTATATAACAGGGTCCCTACAATGTGAGCAGAAGAAATATAGAAAAGAAAATTTAAAACTGAGTTCATAGAGAGAATAAAGAAACATTGTTAAAAATACCCCACATTTGAAGAAATGTCCAAGATCAAAAGAACCCGGTAACTTTTATGGAACATAGTGACTAATACTGAAATATAAAACTGAGATTTCTAAAATAAATAAAAATGATGTAATAAATTTTCCACCAAAATGAAGCTTGTAAAGGCTAGCTGCAAAAGTTTGATAATCCGACTGACATTAGGTCCATTATTGACTAGAGATTCTAATGCAAAGAAGTAATGGCTACTAGCAAAAATTATTTTGAATTTCATACCCATGCATAAATATCACATTAACACTCAAGTGTAAAGATTGCTTGCATTTTAAATACAAAAGAACTTATGCTTTTCAAGAATAAATCTGAAAGTGTAAAAACAAAAAATGAGTTAAAGCTTAAATATGGATCTAAAGAAAAATACCACATAGATTGTATAACAACAGCAATAATTCTAAACAATGGAAATAATAAATCAAAGAAGACCTTACACACTATTATTCACAAATTGAGAGGATCCAAGTATGACATTCCAAAATATGTCACTTTGGTGTGTTTGCTATTTGAGCTGAAGGTAATTAAGGTAGTACAGAAAGAGAACAGGCTCTCTGACCTCAGCTTTTCCCTAAAATCAAAGCCTAACTTTTCTGTAAGGAAAATACCATCACTAACCCAGAGAAGAGCAAATATTCTCATCACTGAAAATTAGAATTCAATGTCAAGATAAATCTATACAAGCAAACCTAGTAAAATAACCTTTATCTGTCATTAGTTTTCTTCCTATATGTTCTGATCACTTTGCATGATTTATTGCCCCTCAGCCAAACTTTTTCCTTTTGTCTTATCACAGCTCTACCATGTATTCTATGTTGTTAAAATGGACATAAGCAATCAGCAGATAGCTCTACGCATCGGAGGCCTATTCACTTCTTTCAGTCGTAATTTCTTACACAGGAAGGCCTTCGTGCATATGTAAAACTATCACTGTCAAATAAAATTATATCTTTTTCTATTTTTAATTTTGTCACTTTAATTCTTCATTCCAACCACCAAAACTAAGAAGTAAAAGTCTCTCTTCCCTAGACAGACCTTCTGACAAACACACATAATACACTAAGATAATCTAGTACATGCGTTTAATCATTTTTTTTCCGGTGAGAATGTGTTTAGTTTGATTATATCTTTAAATAATAACTTTAAAAACTTAGATCCTGAGTTTTTATGCAACTATCTCTTACTTTTAAAACAAAACTCTCTATAACTATGTTTTCCTTTAAGTACAGAGTCATTAAAGAGATGAAAACTCACTAGCAATGATAAGATAAATGCTTTCACAGTTATAGTACAGTCCTACAGGATTAAGACAATTTAAAATCATTGCTAAGGGGCCACCACTCCTTTATCTTGAGGAGATTCAGTTCACTGACCCAAGAGATATGGAGGAATTTATCAAATTCTAAGAGACAAAAATTACAGCCTCAGAAAATACCTTAATTATTATGATATTGAAAAAGCTTTGCATTCATGAAAGAACATAAAGCTGCTGCCATACTGTTCCTGCCCATTTCTCGGCATGCTTAAATGTTGCACATTTTCACTCTGAGGACAAAACTTATGCTTATCCTGTTATCCTCTAGCTTCTTAATCTCTAGTCTTATCTGGATTCAAGCCCTTAATCGAGTTTAGCAGTTACAAAGATTCTAGGAACAGAACTGAGAAATCGCAAGGCTGAAAAAAAAATTACACGTACAGAAAAAGCCTCCTAAGAACTGAAATTCTTTATTAAAGCACGAAGGATGTTACAATTTTCACCACTAGGAAGCAATTAATAGGATGCAAACTTTAGCGTACTGGGGGTTAAAATATTCTTGCGAATCAAAGCACAGATTATATGGAAACTTTACACTTCTTGGATCCTCTTGAATGCCAACTAGCTGTGTGATATTGGTAATGTTATGCAACCTCTCTGACTTTTATTTTCTATAAGTTAGAGTAAATAATACTTGCACTGCTGAGGAGTTTTGAATGGTAACTGTTTTCTAATTTATGACGTTCAGTAATACAGGTTAGGGGATAAGTACCAGAATTCTACTCTCCTAAGTACAAAATGAGCACAAAATGACGTATCTATCACAACATAAGATAAACTTAAAAAAATTGTTTTTTATTTAAAATGTTATGCATTCTCTATGAGGTGACAAGCTTAAATCAAAATTAAATGTGTATACTTAGCATAGGCTTTGCGCTTAAATTATGCATGTTGGATTGTATTGTTAAAAGAAAATATTTTCAAGAGAGTAAGACATTCAGTGCTATTCCATAATACATTATAAACTGCATTTTTCATGTAAACCATTAGTCTGAATATGATAGGCAAATGCATTTTCAAGGAAGAATGAACCATGTGAAGTTAAATTTTTAATGTAAGCCCTAGTCTTCCAATAAATTTGATTATGGAACAAATGGAAGACACTCCAAATTGACTGGGTCATGCTAAGTTTGCCTGATTTTATTCTACATTCTGAACAGTGATCTTACAAAAGTTTGCTTTGCATAATTGTTTCTATGTTTCCAAAGATAGTTTCAGAAAATCATTTTACACAGTGATGTCCTTCTTAATGGAAGCATGCACCATATATTCTGACCATACTTGTTATTTTATTTTAGAAAAAGATATAGGGCCTGCATAAGTTCTTACAGAATACCACTGTGTGTTTTCCCCTGACTTAAAAATTATCACATTCACAAGATAGCATTCATAGATCTTACTATTCAGGACACAAGAAAAAAGGAATTGGGATTTTAGGTGTTGAAGAAGAGGATGACTTCCCACTGGAGTAACTTAAATTATGCAGATAAAAAAAATTTGAAGAGAATAACATCTTTAGTGATGCAAGAATTCCCTGCTGCTATACATATTAAATTCATTGGCAAATGAATCCAAAAGTTAGCGTGGCTTATGGATTCTGCCTCTGGGCTTTGTACCCAAATAAATGAGTTAGAATCCTGGTTTTGCCAATTCCATGTGTCACTACAGACCACTTATTTAATATTGGAAAAGAGTGATTAAATGAAACATGATCAGATGAAGACATTAGGCTTCTGGTGATGGCAATAATTTGGTCATGTTATTACCAATTACTAAGTTATCTTCTCATAATACATATAGTTTTACTCTTGGCACTGATTCATTTCATAGATTTGGCAGGTAGCACAATTTATTGGTATTATATCTAAGAAACAGATTTCCTGCCTTAGTGTTGTGCTGAATATAAGCCCAAGAGTGATGGCATCTTCAATATACTTATATGATATTGGAGGTGGGAACTCCCAAAAATAATAATCCTATTCTCCAACTGGGCTCAAGCCAAACAGAAACAGGGCGAGAATAGAAGGAAGACAGCAAACTGAAGTGACCATTACTGTTAGAGCTGAGATCAGAGAAAATAATATATATGGTATATATATATATATATATATATATATATATATAAATAGTCATTGTTATGGTTTGGGGCTTATTTGCAAGGTAACAATATAATATAGGACACATATTTTATACGATTATTTATAATAATCACCGAAAGAACAATACACAAAAGAGTGCAGGAAGTCTGTCTACACACCAAGACCAAGGAATCCAGCTGAGGGCCTGGATCCCACAAAAATGTCCTGCATGAGTCTAGCTGAAGACCTAGAGCCCATAACAATGCCTCCCATGAGTGCAACTGGAGGCCCAGAGCCCATAACACTCTCTCATGCAGGCCTGTTTCATGGATCTGTGCTGGCAAGGCCCAAAAGTCAGTGGTGGAATCTAGGAAGTCTGTGCCAGCCGGCTGAGGGATCTGCACTGGAGCCAGAAAGCGATGCTGAGAAGAACCAGAGCTCTCCTGAAATGTACCACAGCCATCTTCGGCAGCATTGTGGTCCTAAGCTCCTCCGATGATTAAGATGGCCGAGTTTCCTTCAGGGAAGCCAATGCAGCAATTTTTTCCAGGAAACCAGCAGCACAACATCTTCCCCTCTGGAGCCAGGAGGCAATGCTCAAAATCAAGACCAGAGCTCCCCCAAAGTGAACCAAAGCCATTCTCAGTGCCAACAAGGTCCTGAGCCCCACGGAGGATGAAAACAGCCAAGTTCATCAAGAAAGCCAGCATGACAAGTTCCTTCAACAGAATCAGCAGCTCCTTACAGCTTCCACCAGCTTTAATAGCCTCTCTTAGCTCCCAACAGCCTTTAGTTCCCAAAAGCCTTTTCTTCTCTAGGTCTGCCTCTTATGCAGCTGGCAACAATCTTCAGGTGGGCCTCCCACACCCAGCACTATGCTTACTAAATTCAGCAGGGGCTTATTAATTGGCCAGCAGTTGTCAACCCATGATAGTCATAATGACCAGTAATGCTACTAGAAATAGGAGACTCAATAATGCTATATGTATTATACACACACACACACACACACACACACACACACACACACACACATATTAGCCTCCTATTACTGGTGATAAACAAGATTAAGCTTGCTTTTTCTGTCCCCAGAAACATTCTTCTTTCCCCACCCACCAGGCAGCGCTATCAGCTTGTAGCTCAACGCCCGGGGAAAGGGCTGATTGTGTCCTATAGTACTCCACATGCAGCTCACTCACTCCCAAAGAAAGAAAATGGGGGGATGGCCTAGCCACTTTGTCTCTGAGCTTATCTGCGAGGTCTGGTATTGATTTCTCTGTCTTCCTAAGAAATAAATGGTGGTGAATAAGGGCTAGTAATATTATGCCAAGATACTTCTCTCCAGGTACGAAGATCCTGTTCGGGAAGAAAATGACATGTATGCCACACAAGGGTTCCCCAGCTTCAGAATTATGCAAGCTACTCTGTCACTCAGCCTATTTTCTCCCAGAGCGCCTACAGGTCTCAGAGATGGGATGGAGGATAGCAGGTTGCCAGGACTGTTCCTGATGCCTTTTGGGGTCCATGTTCCTAGGGCAAACACTACTCTCGGTGTCAGTGAAAACACAAACTAAAGAATATTACCTGCAACCTGTCCTCACATGGTAGAGAGGGGAGGTTCTCTGGTCTGGCTTCCTTTTTATAGGGACCAATGTGCCATCCTAATGACCTCATCAAAAGCTAATTGTGTGCCTCCAAGCACCATCTCACTAGGGGAAAGACTTCTCCTTATGAACTGAATGGGAGGGGGGAACTGCAAATGTTCCCACATAGCACTTTTACAGCAGAAAATCAGTAATTGCTGTACCACCTACCAATCCCCCAAAATTCTATTCAGATAAAAGGTTTTTCCTCCTGTGAAATTCTTGCCATTATAATTGATTGGGGCCTCCATAGCACGCCTAGATCTACAAAGATTCCTGAGACTAAGCACATGGTTAAAAGCCCAGCATCCATGAAGTTCAAGATAAAGTTACCAATGTGTGTATAGGAAACTCCCATTGTGAGCATTAGCTTTTGTACCATGAAGTGTGCAGCTTGTCTAAAATTACCAGATTCCACAATACCCTGCCTACACCTCGAAGCTAAGTGAGGAGCTGGTAAGGACCATGAGTGTCCTTTTTGTAGATGTCCCTCTTTGTGGAAGAAACCATTAGGGTCAGAGAAAAAGCATTTCCTTTCTTTTATTATCTACATATGTGATTTATACCTATACAAATAATGTATTTTTAAAATAGGCACCAAAGTCACTTTCATGGAGTCAAATCACATATATTCTGAAAACAGTTAACTCAGACATAAAATTAGTTAACAACTTTATTGGCATAACAAAATGTCTTTATTAAATTTTAATATCAGGATGGAGAAAAGTAGGTTGAATTAGAAGTTTCTTGAGCCAAGCAACTAATTCATAATTTTAAAAAAATCACATGTATAGAGAATATTTTTATTAACTCACTTTTATTTTGATTTAGATTTTTGAACTTAATTGTATTAAGCTTTTCTTGCATTCCTGTAATTAACATTTAAATCCCAGAACAATTTTACAAGGGTTAAGGTCCTGCCAGTGATAGTTTAGTTATAATCTTCAAGAATCATTACACAATAGAAGTTTGTGCAAATGAATTAATGATAAAAACATGCACTTTTTAAAAGTTATCAATGGTATAAGATATATTTGTATAAAAAATCTATGTTCTGTCATAGTAGTAATAAAATATTTCTACAGGCAAAATATGACAAATGGTCGCTTTATTCCTTCCAACTCTGATAAAGCAGATTGGAATTTTGTTGACATACTTAGTTTTTGCTCACTGCCAGCCAAGCTTATCTTAACTTGTCTGAAAATAAACATTAAGGGTCTCTGAGACTTTAGCTTCTGTACCTGCTAATGACTTAAGCACATACAATTTTTCTTCTTCAGCTAATATGGCACTTGTTTTTTTTTTTTTTTAATCAGAACCTTTTCATCCTACAACCTCAAAATGTTGTGGAGGAGGTACCTAGCAAAATGTTGGAGACAGTGTTATGATTATCGTCATTATTAACACTCATTACAGCTTTTATCTTCAAAGTTCATTGGATGCATGAATGACCCTCTCCTCACCTCCTGTCTACTTTTATATTCTTTTTCAAGAGCAATGATGAATCCTTAATGCCATATGACCTTTGAATTTTTAAAAAGTGTAGTCACTGATGGAGACTAGCCTTTGGGGGTCAGTCTTATCTGGTGGTAAGGAGAAACATGTGCCTTTTGGTTTAGAGTTAAAGAAAAGAAAAAGCTTTCCAAGTGGAATTGAAAAACTCTTGCTTTAAATTCACCTCTATGTCAGGTCTTTAAAGTAATGCAAATGTATTCATGCTGCTCCAGCATGATGGGGTTGTACACAGAGATAAGCGAACTATCATGCCTTGGGACAAACTATTCATTGCCAGGAGATCATTTTTAAAAATCTAAATTTTAAAGACTAAGTAAAAAGAATTCAGCTAAATATTCAACAGGGTGTAAAGCAGATTAATGCCAGAAAATATTACTTCTGAAGACAATACGTCTTCCAAAAACTGGATATAAATTCAATTTGAAGAAGGATTATATGCTTTTCAAAAATTTCTTCCACTAAAAGATTATTCATAAAGCAAAATTAATTATCAGTGGTCACATATCAAAGATTAGACTGTAATACATACACCATCAACTAACCAGCTGAACATGCAGAAGCAGAAAACATGTACAAATGTAAGAAAATGCCAAGGAAACATTCCCCAAATACAAGCAAGATTTCTGTTATAAAAAAATAATCATCAGCACAGAGTCACACCTGCTAATCACTAAATCAGGGTAGCAACCTTGTCAAGCAAGCAAAGACCAATGAGCACTTTAAAGGAAAAATACAGCAAAGAAAAAATTGGATGTAAAATGTGCTAACATTAATCATGACTCCAGAATTCAAACAAAATAGTACCGTTGTTTATGGGTGTGACTAATGCTCTTTTAGTATTTGGAAACGTAATTATGCCTGCAAGGCCCCAAAGAAAAGAACATTCCCCAGGTCCTAGGGGAAGTTCCTGGTTCTGCCTTCTCTTGGCTCTCTTCCCTTAATTCTGAGAGGATCATTCTGAAGTATTGAAAGAAAGTAGTTCTTCTTTACACAGCACGCTGGACCTTAGTGTTCTCTTTCTAACTATTTTAATCTGAGGCAGACTAGCCAGGGAAGTAAAGTGCTTGCCTTGGGCAAAAAGGAAAAAAAAAAAATCTTAGAAAACAAATATCCAATATTCACATTGTTTGTAAAACTTTTCGGCCAATGATTTAATGTTTAACACGTGTCTGTCAAACTAAAAGTTAACTTCTGATGCAGCATGATAGTATTTCAAAGAACACTCACAATCATAGATTTCTGTGTCCTTTGTCTTGTTTCCAGGGTCCTTTATTCTTTCAATTTTTCCCACTGAAGAGAAAATATGCAGCCTTTGTTAAGAACCCTTTGGTAAAAACCTACTGAATCTTAGTTCCACGTTCCTAATTGTTTTCTCAGAGAAGGTAAAGATTATTAATTTGGTGGAAGTTGTAAATGCTTGGCGCTGGAGTTGCTGGGGAGCTCGTGGTAAGATTTGTTGGAACCGTCTGTCGGAAGCTAGGCTCTACACTCTACATGGAGAGACTAATGGACTGCAGCGATTCCTAAGTGTAATTGCTCTGCGGGGATCAAAGACAAGGTACTTTCTCATCTTACTCTAGTTTTGGGGGAGGTCAGAAATAAAAGTAGCTCAATCCCCAAAAGGTGTTATGAGGCAAAATGGAGTGCAATAACCCGTATTTGAGCCAGGAAAAAAAAGGGGGGGAGCAGAAACTTTTAGTTGGTTTAAGTAATAGAGGATTCAGGAAATACATGATCGGTGGAGAAAAATATTACTAGCACATAGTTAACTTAATGTTTGTAATCACTGCACATACAGTGACAAATTGAAAAATTTTTCAAAGTTAGGTGTAGTAACTAAATTATAGATTAACTTTTTCCCAAACTCAGTATTTAAATAAAAGACTTGTCTGGATTACAGTTTATACACATCTGGAATTCTAATATCAATCTTCCATTCATTTGCTAGTATTAAAATTGATATGTTTATAATCAAAAAATGTAAAGATAGAAACAATGTTATACAGAGGTCTTGATACTGATAGAATGGGTAAGTTATTTCCTGAAACCTAATACATGAAGAAATATGATTTATTTCTTAATATCTAGCTAGGCAGCTTGTACTCTCCATCCTTACATATTTTTAAAAGACCACCAGAACTTTCCACTAAATTCCATGAAATATCTCTTTTCCATTCTTCCAACAGAAGCCCTGGAGGGATCATAATTTTCAACTCCAAAATGAGAAATTTCTAGGATATGTAGTCTAACAATATATGAGTAATGTCAATAATAGCTAATACCAAACACATAAGTACCGCAAACTAACTTAAAAATTCTGTATACCTTATCCCCGTTATCCTCAAATTAAGTCCAAGTGGTATGATTGTAATTATCCTAACATTGCCACCGTGCAGACAGTCCCAGAAGGTATAAGTGATTTGCTAAGTATCAGCTGAGCAGTCAGGCTAGTCTTGTGCTCTGCTTCTTTACCATACCCATCAGTTTTATAAAATCAGAGGCAGCATTTCTTTCGCTGGTATCGTTTATGAATCACAACCTGACCCAACCTCACTTAAATGATTTCTTCTTTCATGCCCTTTCCTCACTATCATGTCAAGTATTTCTCCTGACCTTACCTTTATGCCAATAGATTATCTTTTAGTACTTTGTTGCCTCTATGAAACAAAACAATTTCTGATTCAAATCAAATATTGTATGTGAAAGTTATTTTGTATATTGACAATTACTGTAAAAACCACTCCATTAAAAAAAAAAAAGCTGTTCTACTTCAGCAAACACTTTTAAGAAAACCTACTTTAACAAGTAAGAGATTCTAATGGACTTAGTCTTTAACACATGCAACTCTATGATGCTGGGTTTTTTCCTCCACTTTTTCCTCATTATCATTTTCTTCGTTCTCCTCCCCAACACCAATTCATTCTGTTTAATGGCTAACTCGCCATGACTTTAGGAAATAGTCATTTTCCAAATTCATATGAATACCGAGCTCTATACTACACTAACTTGTAGTAGTAGCAAGTTAGTAAAGTAGTGAACTGAAAGACTTGGAAAATGAGTGATATTAACACTATTTCACTGAAAAATGCTTACCATACTATAGTAAAGAAAACAGTGCCCTAATGCACACACCTCTATATAAGTAGAGGTAATTATGGTCTAATTAAGAAGGAACTAAGCTAACGTCAATTCCAAAGGACTATTACTCTAACTTTCTTAACAACTTCTGAGTTTGTATTTGTATTTGAAGTAAAGTCCATTTCTGTTAAAAATTCACAATCTTAATTAATTCCAACTGCCCAGCTGACCCCATGTCATTAGACTGCCTTGGTTATGTTTTCACTATCCTGCGGAGAATTTTCGTTAGCAATTTTCAATCTCTCTTCATGCCCTTAATACATTTTGTGAATCAATTTAACATCTGTTAAATTGTAAATGTTCAGGGCAAGGACTTCCCCTTTAATTTGTTAGACTAATATTAGACATGTATAAATGCTTAATAAAATGCTTTTAATAACAATTAAAAAGCAACAAAGATGCCAAGAGAATCTAAGTTTGAAGATTTAAATCACTGGGGTTTATTTTATAGATTTAAGGAGACATTGAACATGTACAACGGAATGTAAAAAAGGAAAATGAAAGAGGTCTCACATTTATCATTTCACAATCTCTGAAGTAGTTTCTTTGTAGCACTCTAATTTTATATATAGGCAGCTATTGTTAAATCCCCTCTTCTCTATTTTTGTAAACTTAAAATAATTATCTCTTTCCACGGTTCAGATATAGAAGCACACACTTTGAAAGCCAACTTCGGAGAGGAGCCACTTCAGCAACACTGTGGCCTTTGGAACTTCCCCTATTCAGGTCTTAAGATTCCTAAAACAATACGTACCCATCCCTCACCTCATTTCCAATATGCACTATGTACTTGATGAATTGGGGAAGCACTAATGATTTTAAAAGGCTCAGCTCTTAGAATTTTCCTCCTTAAGATCCTTTGCATTTTTTGTTTCAAAGGGCCTCCATGTGGGAACTTGATAAAGAAGGATTAATGTAGTTTAACAAAGTGAAAAACTAATTGAATCATTAACTCACTATTCAGATTCAAATATCTTCATTCCAAACTGCATTCACTATTTACACTTCTGCTTTGCTCCTCCGGCTGACTCTTTTCTTCTCCCTTATTGCTGAAGCGTCTTAGTCTTAGTCCTAACCCTGAAAAGGTCATGTGACAATGCACATCAGGCGTGTCAGTGAAGTCACAGCTGCTGGAGTAATTGCTCAGAAGGAGCTTTCCCTAGAAGTCTGCAATGTCACATTTCATTGTTTCTTTCATTACCTTAGAATCCTATTCCTTCACATAAATTGATGCCAGCAGATGATTTGGTAGCACTACTTTTAAAAATTAGTATCTGGTAATTTTGAGTGACTTTATATGCCTCATGGAACCATCTTCCTGTCTAGACAGTATGAATAAAAAGTTACGATTGCTTTTCTCTGAAGTTTTGCATTTGATGGTATTGTCTTCACATAAAAATGCCATTGTAGATTTGATACCATTATTTTAAAAACTGTAGAATAACTTAGACAGCATTTAGGATACATTATGAACAGGCAATCATGTCATAGGTAGATAGGGTAAAACATAAACATTGGTGTTAAAGGATGTGCTTGTATGAGACTATTTAAGAAGCCCATCACTAAAAAGATCCTATCAGTAGTTATTTTTATGTACCTAACTCCTTCAAATTTTACTGATCCCCTGATACATTTTAACCTAAGTACTAAACCAATGAGGGGAATGTACATATATTTCTGGTCTAATTCATTTTAGGTGGACTGAATTCTTCTAGACTCAAAGATTATTGTCAACTTATATTGATGACAGAATACAGCAAAGTAATAATCTCGTACCTAAGCGTATTTCACTGTCTTTTACAAAAAAAGCAGTTCACTCAGATTACTGGAAGACTGAAATCATTTTCAGTTAATGCATCTTCATAATGTAAAGCAAACATTATAAGAAATCACTGAGATTTGTTTTAATCCCTAAAATGGAAATGGTTAGTTCTGAATTTGGAGTTAAACTAGGACTCGTTCCAAATTATGTTTAAGCACTTTAGAAAACTGCTTTCACAAATATGATCACGAGACATAAAAACTATGGTGTAACTGAATGCAATTCTATTCGTGGAAGCACCTAACCTGGCCCTGGCGTTTAGTAGGTTTTCGTGTAGTGATAATTATAGTTATTAGCAGAAATGAGAGGAGGCCAAGAAAGTAGACCTTCAGGAAGCTGAAACTCCCCCCGCCCCAATTTTTCCTACAGACCCCAGGCACTTTGTCCTGCACATTTCAGCATCTTCACATTCACCACATGTAAACTGCATTTTCCACTGTAGGAAACACCTGTGCGTTATCATAGAGTCAGATTTTCCCGAAAAGGCCCTAATTTCACATTATTAGTTTATTAGCTACCAATAGCCACAAGTTAAAAAAAAAGAAAAATTCCAGAGGCTATATTTATTGCTGAATATCAGCACCAAGTAAGTCTTAAAGATTTAGGAAATTTCATGTTGGGTGACCTAAGGCTCCACATCAGCCTAGGATTTTGCAAGTCTATCATCAGCAAAGACAAGGAAATGCTTTGTGCGCCTGCACGTGTGTGTGTGCGCGAGCGTAGCAAAGGACAAATGGTCTAGATTACAATGATTCTCTTCTTGATACAATGCAAACCTAAGAAGAAAAGAGACAAGAATAAGTTTAAAAATAAGTATAAGCCTGAATAACAAAACATAGGTTCCCCGCAAACTTTTAAAAAATAACACTATTGTTCTCCAAGCTCTTTTTCCTAATTCGGTATCTTTCACTAAACAGAAACAAACTTCCACATAGCAGCAAAGCCTCAGAGGAGCGTTTTGTTTCCCCTACAGAAAGCTGCACTACTCCAAACCCAAAGTCGATGTTGAAATCAACACCAGGAGGCCAGGCCAGGAAGGGGCCCTGAGAAAGGGCCCAAGGGCGAGATGTGAAGTTTTAGGTTTTCTTCTCTGCACATCACAGATCATTTCTGCTGAGAGTGGATATGTGAGGCCCAGGCTTCGTGGTAATGCTACCTGCAGGAGCGGGAGCAAGCTGCTGGCTCCTCCTGCTTTTTCAGGCTTAGTTTACTGTTCCAGACAAAAGGAGGGTACGACTTGGATTTACTTCTTTCCCTCCCTGTCGAGGCAGATGTCTTCACACTTTTTTTTCAAGGATTCAAAGCCCGTAATATTACTAATAACTCCACGTATGTGTTTGCATTTCCCATGTTCCATATAAACGTCAGAAGCAATGACTTGCAGCCCCCTTTAATCTTCTGACAGCTTTATTATCATGGGTTGGCTGAACTTCAAGAAAAGTTATGACAGTGGCGAAGTTCTGCAAACTGCAGCACATATTTCAGTAATTAGGTAAAAGAGGAAGAGCTACATTTAAAACACACAGCTGAAATTATTTGCTAAACACTTAAGATGCTGAGGTATATCACATTCCTCCCAGGACAGCCTTTGAAGGATGATTTACAGAACACTTCTTTTACCAATGTACTGTTTATTTTTCCCTCCAGTTAGGCTGTTTTGGAGGCAGTTCTGACTTGGAAATGGACCTTCTGATAACGGAAATACTACGTATGCAAGATAAGAAGGTGGAAAAAGAGGAGCGGGTTGAGGGGCTGTGTTTTTCATTTCCTTCTGCTTTGCACTGGGCTTTCCCAGATGCCTTGGTCTGTCACTTGAATCTTTAGCACTGAACACCGCGGATGATTTTTTTTTCATGGTTCTGGAATCAAGCCAAGATTTTCCAGCCATGGAAGAAATAACATAAACTGTTTGAAATAGAATTTAGATCTCATGTAGAAATCACTTGTTTTTTCTTAAAACCACTGTTATTAGTAAAGTTCTAACAACCATCAGTAATGAAGTTGGTGAGGTTTTTTAAATCAGGTTGAAGTTTTTTTTTATATGTATCTTGCAAAAAAAGATTCATATACGTTAAAAATTACTTGAAATAATTCTTCCTAGTATGGTAGTGAGTTTCGGTGACAAACTCCTTCAATAAATATCCTTTGTAGCGAAAATCATGGACAAGATAAAAGGGGTAAAAATTTATGACTGAACATGCTCCAGATAGCATATAACTCCCGGGGGCACTTGATCTTCTATTTGAAGACCTTAAATTACCCTGCTCAGACTCATAATTAATGAATATTATTTACCATCTGCTAAAACATTCTACTTTTTATTTGGATTGAAATTCATAACATTTTGCTACAATCTCACATTTTTTTGGAAAGTTAATATGTCATTTAATAAATGAGTATAAAGTCCTCAAATTTTTATAAGAAGAGTATGTTTACCTGGAGGAGAAATCATTAATTATTTTTTGAGACAAGTGCTCACTATATAGTTCAGGCTGGATTTGTAGTCACTATGGGGTCCAGGCTGGCCTCGAATTTGTGGTGATCTTCCTGCCTCAGTCTTCCCACTGCTGGAGTTACAGGGTTGTGCCACTAGGTCCAGCCTATCAATTTTATTTCAACTATTCCTTTATGGCATCATGTTATTGGGGACATGAAACACTGATGTGCCCTTCTGCTCCTTTCCCTTCCCTTCCCCCTCCCCTCTGTCTCCTTCCCTCTCACACTGATTTTATCTTGGGCTTTAGTGCAATATAGATTTGAAAGCACTTAGGATGTATTCAAGATAAAACAAAACAAACCTAATTATGAATAAACTAAAAGATTAAACCAGAATATTAAGTGGAAGAAATGTGATTCTTATAAAAGGTATGCCATTATCCAATACAATCACTAAGATTCAGCTGTGAACTGACTTTAAGGATGAAAAGAGATTGCTTATGTGATTGGACTCTAAATATTTCTAAGCAAAGGCAAATCCATATACTTTGGAAAACATAAATACCCCGGTCATAGAATGACAAAGAAATTTCTTTCAAGAATCCTTATGAGGAGAACATTATATAATATCGTGCAATAAATAGCATCATTTGTAAGACCGCTATAATGAGCAGCTTCATAAATCTGTCCTATTTGTCTTTATCTCATAGCTTCCTGCCGAGGCCCTGTTCAGAACAGGCAACCCCACAAGTGGGCTGCAGTGGTTTTGGATTACCTGGCTCTGTTCAGAAATACATGATATCTTAGTTATTTTTCTCTTGTTGCTAAGACAAAATACCTGATGCCCAAAATTAAGGAAGGAAGGATTTATTTAGCTCACCATCTGTGGAAGTTTCAGTCCATACTCAGCTGGCTCCAAGGCAGGGTGGCACATGGCAGAGAGCAACAGTGCATGGTGGCAGAAAACAGCAAAAGCAACAAGAGCAAAAAGGGAGGAACGAGAGAGCAGCCTCTTTCCCTCCCTCATACGGTATTCAGGCTGCCCGCCTGCGGGCTGCTGTAGCACTCACACCCATAGTCCCAACGTTGGACCATGAGTCAATCACGAACTCTAGAATCCTGCCCCATGAGTGCATGAGGCTTTGGGGGGACCTCTAGACACAAACTATAACAGATGGCTTCCCATCTAATGTGACAAATGCACTATATATATATATATATATATATATCCTTCAAAAGATCTTATATTGGTGTTATTTCTTTTAGTTGCACTTTTGTTAGATATTAGGAAACACTGAATTCTAGATTATACTTCTGTCAAGAATTTAGGTTAGAGTGAGTGTCTATGGCTATGTAGTATAGATGCTTTTGGTTTAATATTCATAATTATTCCAAAAGTTTTAATCACACATTTGCTTCAGCCTAAATAGATTTCTAGAAAACCTATTGCTCATATGCAACTTTACTGACAGGATTATTAATAAATTAAAAGACAGAAAGAGTAAAGCAGTATATGACATAAAGATCATCACAGTTTGAGAACGATATAAACTTCAAATATTAAATAAATAGCAAAGATTTGAATATAGCTTTAGTAATAATATGATATTTCAGAGAAAATCCATCTTATCAACACACACAGAGAATTTTACTTTTGTTTTCCACTTTCTAAAACAAGTTTAATACAACGTTTTTACTTATCATATTTTGTTTAGGTAAAATGAGCTTTAGTCAGCTATGTTTCATTTTGAATTGTCTGACTTTCAAAATAAAGATTAGTACATGGCGAATGCTATAAATATTGATTATAAATTTATATCAAAAGCAAATATGATGCAAGCTCATCACAGCTAAGTATTTGATTTCTCTGAAATCCATTTATCTCTAAAGCTTAATCTGGTATTTGTTTTATTATTAAACTCATTAGCTATCCAATATTTTTTAAAATTAGAAGGTAGAACAAATATAAAAACACTCCACAGGAGTTAAAGGGTCCTGAAAAATGATGTCTGCTCTGTAATTTAAAGGCTCAGATATAACCTTGAAAACTGTGTATGTGTTAATGAAGTTTTGTTTCTTTAGTCCTTCAGAGAGAGAGAAATTAAGGGATATGATCCAAGAAATAAGTGAGTTAGGACAAATATATGAATTTGTGCAAGAAAATAGAAGCAGAATGTAGATTTATTTTATGAGGCTGTCACTCCTCACATGGAACATGTAAATGCTGGAATACTGCTCCAATTTCACATCCAGGAGCTTTGTGTCTGAAGTGCTGTAATCCATTTCACAGAAGGCACTGTTTTATTTTGAGTGATATCATTACTTTTTAATGGACGTGGCAAGCTTAGCATTGTGACTCATATTTCTCTCTCTCTCTTTTCAATATAAACTTCACAGTTAAAAATAATTAGAGGTCACTTTTTCACCATATTCGGCTCACCAAGGAATCACTCACCCCTCCATACAAGCATAGCCCCATAATGAGTCCCTGAAACCACATGACATTTGTCTGCTTGCCTTCTTGTAGTGAGCACTGGAAATAAACCTGCCAAATACAGGAGGGTCAGAGGAAAATTATATATAACAGAATTGGTTCAGCGTCATGTAAACTAACGTTCATTTGCATTGTATCCTTCAAGTGCTAAATGCACAAGGAAGATACAGACAGATAAGCAGAAATGTAAAGAACAAACCCACCTACTATCACCGAAGACTTTTTCATTTACTAGGAAGACAATCATTCAGGCACAGGCGGCTCGTTGAAGCAGACAAAATGGAGCTTTAGTGAGTATCAGTTGCCTACTGCCACTTTTTTTTTTTTTTTGCGGTGCTGGGGATCAAACTCAGGACATTGCACGTGCCAGGCAGGCGCTTAGTCCACTGAGCTATATCCCCAGCCCAACTACCATTGTTTTTTTTACAATAGCCTAGTTTCTAACTAAATCACTTTGATCTTGAGCAGATATTGAGCTTGTCTGTTTCAAGGGCCCACTCCAACCCAAGTTCTCCTTTTCTTTATTTTAATAAACAATTCTACTGTTTTGAATCACTGCAATTTTCAAAAAGATATCAGACATTTGATACTTTGAAACTATATATATATATATATTTTTTTTTTTTTTTGGATGGTCCTTGCAAAGCACCTCAAATTTGGCTCATGGTATGAAAGTATGCTACTCATTAGTACAGAAAAACACATAGCTTAGAGCTTATCTTTTAACACTGAAATAGCAAAGTGAAGTGAAAAGAAGTATAGATTATTTTCCTATAAAAATGAAATAAAAACACACATTACAAAGTGAACTCTTGCTTTGTTCTTTGAGGAAATGTGACAAATGCGGCATATATCTCATGCCGGTAGTGTTCTACCAAACATTTTGAAAATCTCTTCTAAGAAACAAATTGTATGCGCCTGTAATGAGGTATCAATATGCAAAACTGAAAGAAAACCTATTATGAATATTAATTTGTTCTGTGACTTCCTTTGAAGAATATTAAAAATGTTCTCTTTTCCTCCACTTATACCATTGCTATGGTTAAAAAAAAAAAAAGAAAAAAAAACCTTTTTAACATATGGTTACATGTTATGCATATGCCTAAATTATAGATTCTAAAGATTGACTCACAGGGTAAAATATATTTACTTGACCATAAGAGATATTTCATGAGACTATTTACCAATCTTCTTACTCTTTTAAATTTCACTGTACTACTTCGTTTTTAGAGTTAAATAAAAAATGGGAAGAAAAGCTGAGTTTTCAGTAGTTCTCAAGTTTCTCAATTCTGTGATTGCATTGTACTACAGATCGCAGGGCTAAAATATTGCAACCACTGCTTTGCTACAGTGAACCCACAACTAATAGTTCAAGTTCTTTATTGTCGTTTTGTTTAAAAACAAGCTGACCTCAAACCTTCTTGGTATTCAGTCATTTCTTCCAGTTTACAAAGAGGCAAAATAACGTACTTACTGATGATAAATAGTTCAGTTTATTTTTCTCCCTCTTCAGTTTAAAAGTCAGCGCTCAGAATTGACGCTGTACTTACAGGAAGTATCTATGTTTTCTGAAGAGACAGGTGTGTAACACCAGCAGCCAGACTTGCAGTAGAATTTGCCATGTTTGTAAAATAGGTTGCTGTGGTAAAACAGTACATAAAGGTAGTTAGACTGGAGCCCAACGAAGCTTTTCATCAGTTTATTCCTTCTGTATGAGACCCAGTGCTTGAGATTCGCAGGCACATAATTATAATTGGCATTCGCCAAGATATGACTTACTGGCAAAGGGTTTTAACTAGAACGTTTCTCCTTCCTCTCCAGAAGCAGCCATGTTGGCAGCCAACCATACACAGGGTTGTTTGCTTTTTCTATCCACCCTTTGGAAAAAGAGATCAGTTTCATCCGTCAGTCTGGCACCTTTCACAAGCACAATAATTCTCATGAATTCCAGAGTTTAAGAAGGATCGTCACTAGAAAGTGATTGTGTGTAGCGGTATCCCTGGGGAGATGAGACTTCTAAAAGAGACAGGACACAGCACAGTGTGGAAAATTGAAGTGTTTGTTAAATGTGCTCATTACTAATGCTGAAGAGACTTCTGACACAGTAAAATGAAATACAACACCAAGGTGTATGGACAAGCTAGAAAATAATTGGATCACATCACTGCTAACGCTGCAGTCCAGTCTGTGGTTATCTTTACAGCAGATACATCTTAATGAAATGGTGGCTCAAATTAAATTCGTCTGATATCAGAATATATCAGAGTATGAAAGTAGAATAATTCACTGCTTTAATGCTCTGTTGAGCATAAAAGAAAAGGGAATACTGACCCTAATATTTTTAATATTGACCAAGCTGTCAAGGACACCTGGATAGTAGGACCAAGTTTATAGTTATCTCCTCAATACTTAGGGAACTGACACAATTAGTGTCTGTTTTTCAACATATACAACTCAAGTATTTCTTAAAATAACAAATATGAGGTATAATGAATCCAAAAATCTCTTTTAGGTATTTACAGGTGATTTAAATTCATTGTGACATCTTTATGAAATGAATAACCTGGAATACTTGAAAACACATTTTTAACAGGTTGCAGTCATGTGCAGTATATTCAGGAGACAGCACAGAGCAGCAGTTTAGGTTTCAGATTTTGAAGGCATTTGATATTAGTTAAAGCTCTAGTTTCAAAATTTATTTGCTGTGGAACTTTAAGCACATACTTTCCTGTATTTTGATGTTCTTATCTGCAGGATGTGGTTGAGAATAATTATAGGTTATAAAGCAACGTGATTTAGCGAATGTTAAGTCTTAGCACAAGGTATGTGGCACAACACGCACCCAGACATCATCAGCAAATACTGTTCGACAGTTTATCTTGACCTCATCCGGTCTCTTGCTTATCTTCTCTTCCTTGTTACTTTAATACCATCTGTCAGTATTATATACTGGTCAGTGGAAAATATTGATGTTAAGCAGGGAGCAAATACGATGAAAAATATACAACAATGGAAAGAGACAGCTGAAGTAAAATATTCCAAGAACAATTATCACTGGAGTCCTGGAGAGGGGGCGAAAGACAACAGTACTCAAACGCGGATGAAGAAGGGCTGAAAAATTTCCAAAACTGTCAGAAGCTATCAGATGTCAGCATCGAGAGGCCCTTTTAACCTGACCAGCATGAACAAAAAAGAAATCATATCAGGTATATTTTTAAAAGGCAGAGAGACTTCTGAGAAACAATAACCAAAGAATAACTTTGAAGGTCTGTAGTTACAAGGTTGAAGAGTAAAAAATGATCTGACCACTCACTTGCTTAAAGAAGAATGAAAGACTGCAGCTTCACAAATTGTTAATCTGGATGAAATTAGGCTTCAAGAGAGCTCCACAAGCTTTGTGACAGAACATCCTTGGAAAGGCTGCTTCAGAGTAACATTTGCCACATGCAACCTCATCCTAATCCAAGCAAGGAAATAGTCAGTTGGCCATAACAAATTACAGTCATTACATGGGTTCAAAAGGCTGTTACCTAAGGGGATTTTATTTACCCAAAGAAAAGAGCAACAATTATGAATGCAAATGAAGAAAGTTCAATTTCAAAGCTGGTGCTTAACATTGCCCATAATTTTGCCAATGAGACCAATGGGTAATTTTGGAAAAATCCTTTGAGAATTGTGAGAGTAGAACAGCTGTTGGAGTGATATGATTCTACCTCTTGTTTCCTTGAGGAGAATAAAAGAGATAGACCAACCCTTAAACAACAGTCTACATTCTTTGTAAACTGAAAAAAAATTATACCAAATTACTTTTGTTTCATATTCTCCCTCTACTTCCCCTCAATCACCAAGAATAGGGGAGAAAAACAGTGTCAACTTGTTGCAGGCAACAAACAAGTCTAAACCAAAAATAACAGCACAGTTTTTTAAATCAAATATCACTGTGAAACAATAACAGGGCAATGCAAAAATAGAAGAGACTAGTTGTATGTGGCCATCTATGTATATCATATACATATGTCTATACATCTGTGTGCATTTATGCTGTGTATCTACAGATCTGTATCTGTGCATATGCATATTTCGGTACCCTTACATTGTTCCATCCCTGCTTGGTACATTTGAAGTGTGCACATTGTTGTCCATTATAAAGAGAATTAATAACTAGAAAGCAAACTCTTTAAGGTATTCATAGTTCAATACCTCGACACTATTCATCCATCTATTTATTGTACAGATATTTATTAAACATCCACTCTATAACCAGAGCAATTGCAGATATGGTACCTGAATAGAAGAGCCCAAGAAATGAAGCAACTGATTGATGACCCATAAAGAAACTGCCTAGGGAAAAGACTAGAAATCCATAGATTATGATTTTATACAGGGAGAAAAAAAGAAGATGACAATAAGGAGGCAAATTTGAAGACTGAGCAAAAGTCAGAAAATGGAGAAGCTGATGCTGAGCTTTTCAAGGAACAGATTCCAGAAAAGGCAAAGGCCCTGAGGCAGGGCCAGGACTGATGTTTTCAAGAACAAAGGTGTTCTTCTGCCTGGATCCCTGGAACCTGGTAGTCTATAATAGAAGACACAATCAAGAAAGAATTGGGAACAAATTTACAGACAACATTGTCAGACCATAAGAAACATTATTTTTAGTATAGCTGAGATGGCATGTCTCTAGGGACGTTCAAGTGGAGGAGTTCAGTGCCTAAAGCTGGATTTTTAAGGACTATTCTAGTTGCTGTGAGGAGGACACAAGTGGAGAAAGTTCAAGAAGTGGAGCCCGAAGACCAATAAGGAGACTCGTTAATTCATTTACACGTGGAAAATCTAAGATACATCAAGCTAGTAAAAGTTTTCTCCCTTCTTTTCAAAATTTATGTAGGAGGGCATGCTTTTATAGCAGACAGTATTTTTAAAAACAAGATGTACAACTCTTCCTGATTCTTCTTTAGTTAATATGCACTGAAATCTACTACCTTTATTTTATATCCAAAATATTTTTATAGAAATTCCAAGGTATGTGCAAGTTGTGTTTTCATTATTTTACCAAGAATGACTATATTTTCCCATTTGTCAGAAAAACCAAATCTAAAATTGTGGTGACTGTAGAATGAAAACATACTCAGAGTTTCCTGAATGTATAGATTCTTCAACAACTAGGAGCTTTTAAGAGCCTGAAAAATATTCCAAGAAAAATTGAGTTGAGAAGGTCATAGAGTCTTCCTATACTTTAAATTTTTACTTTCTATCCACTATATTGTCCAGTATATAACATTGATTTATTTACTGTATCAGCCAGTGGATGACTTACCTTCTAAATACAATCACTGTACACACACTTGAAATTTTATTTAACTATGTATTTGTTACTTTATAAATGTAACTGGTGGTTTCAGCTTTGATCAAAAAGGATGTAGATTTCATTGCATGCTCTTCCCAAACTACCCAAAGATATTTATTTCCATCCATAATAAATTCAGGATGTATTAGTCAAATATTTTAGAGTCAAATATATAAAAGACTCTTCCTTGAAAATGTCATCTCATCTTTTGCTGGGGCAAAAACAATCTTACGTGTTAGTTGTTAAAAAAAAAAACAAACCTGAATTTTCCTCACCCTGAAAAGAATTGTTGGCAGACAACAGTGAATTAAAGTTTAAAACTTTGATAATATTTGGCAGAGACAATAAGACTCAGATGGAGATGAACAGTTTACAGGATTTCTTGCAGGATTCAGAGTAAAGATGATTCCCACCGTGTGTACCGAAGTTATAAAACACAAGCATTATTAGTTAGACTCCGGAGGAGAAAAGCCACAACATATCTTTATTTTAGCATTGTAGGACTTAAAGACATCAGCATTCTCTTCTGCTTTAGTTTATTTAATTCTTGGGTAACTCTAACTCTAAGGATTAAAATGCCAGAAAGAAAATGAGAAGAGGCCTTAAGACAGAGTGAGCTTTAGTCTAAACAAGGAGAGAGGACTGGGCATTATCCTCATGTGAATAGCACCCATTGTTCAGTCTTTGTCAGAACCACTTGCTTTTGAGGAGCCTCGGTGAGGACGGGGCAGAGGAATGCCAGTGCATCCCAGCAGAGTGTTTGATGTCTTCACTTCCAGAATTTTGCTGACAGAGTGAGAGAAAGAGTCCCGCAAAGTTTGCCCACACAGAGGACAGGAAAATCCTGAACCTCCCTACTTTCCTAGTGATGAGCAGTGGGGCATTTCGGCCATGATAATTTGCTTTTCTTGTCATGGCAAAGCTAACAGAGCTGTGATGACATCCTATGTTCTGTGATTGGAAAAAGTAGAGGAAGGGTAAAAGAAAAATAAAATCCCCAGAATCTATGAAATTCTCAAGAGGACTAAAACTAATATTTTAGAGAACACAAAAGATAGATATGTGACCAACCATGTCCTATTACATTAAAGCAAGAAAGAAGAAATAGCTAAAACTTCTCAGCCCCTCATTTCTAACTTCCATCCAACTGGCCCATTTCCCAGAAGGCAAGGAAAAGAGAAACAAACACATGAAAACTAAATATGACAAGTTTCTCTGTGGGTTATCTGTGCGAGACTGGAGGTTCCACCGCATGCGTGCTTTTGGCATGCTTGAGCTTTTATATGACTATTTACGCTATTCAGATAGTTTTAGTTTTAGAAATATGATTGTATTCTAATTTGAGGTGTATTCTAAGGACACAGTTGTAAAAGCCCCATGACTGTGTCAAACAGTCATTTTACAGCTCTCTAGAATTCCCCTAATCAGCAAAAGTTACTAGTCTTACAGAAAGCCAAGTTCATTGTCTTGTAAAATACTGTGGGTATTTATTTCACAGTGTGATAAATCTCAGTGAGAAAAGAAAGTAGGTAAGAGATTTTTAGATCTATTACACCATTTGACTCGAAGAATGTTTATATGACCCACTGCACAAAGTTTAAATACATGAGGCGGTTTTGATTGTTAACTCCCTGAACTTGCTGGCAGAGCAGAGTGAGACAAGACGTTTCTAAACAGCATGCTCTGGTATTGTTATCTGCTCTGCGGCACGTTCTGTCTTGTCAGCTGCTTTTGACATCTGCTCAGTTACATAAAACCTGCACACCAGTGTGGGTCATTTTTGCTTGTTTAGAGTCGAAGGACATTAAGTATTAACGGGTTATTAGTTAGGTCTGCTGTCCAAACCAGATAAAAAACAATTTTAGTGATAAAGTCAGTTCCCAATCCAATAAAAGTTTCTTTATCTCATTCTGTTTCATGTGTATTTTTTCAAAGAAAACAAAATATAACCTCCAACTATAGAAATTTGAACAATGATAAAACATTCTGTCCTTAGATTTCCACATAGGGTAACTACTAGGTACTTTTAGAGTACACTTCACTTTGTGTATGAAAACTTATGCCTGATTTAAAGATATAGCAAGGTGAAAATTTACACTCTGCTGTTTTCTCTTAATATGATACTTTCATTATTTCCAATTGCTGCATTATGAAGACAGAACAAATTCATTTAACCTTAATTCTACTGATTACTTAACTAGAAACTATGCCTATGGATCCAGATTTGAAATTAATCCCACATTTGCTTATTAGATTTTGAGATATTCCTTTCCACATCCACATGTACAATACAAGTAAGTTGCTTTACTGAAAAAAAAGAGAAAACTTACATATTAACATCTGGACAAATGATTGAATTTATTTTTTATTAGCTTTAAAAGTGTACACTTGATAAAATGAACTGAAGGTATGTGTCACTGACCCATCCTACCATTGTGGCAGAATTCTGAATGGGAACTCACATACCCAGACTCAGTGTAATCATCATGCCAACACCAGGCCTGCTGCAGAGGGAAATTAATTAGGGGAGTGTGGGCCTATGAAGGCTTGTGTGGGACGAGCTGTGCATTAGGATTATGATCACTGAGGCCCTTCTCCCTAACTAAAGAGAAAAGGGGCTAATCAAGCTGTAGTTCCAGGGAAAACTTGCAAATATGGAGTTACCAAATTTAAATGGAATACACAATGAGTCCTTTAAAGCCATACTGACAAAGTGAACATTTAGCTTTCGGCTGCCTTCAGTCATCTCTCTCAATGTCCTCCTCTTCTTTCCTTCCCTCTGGCCACTTTCCATCTGCTGAGTCCCTGGCTTAGCTATTAACGTTCTTAGGGAAAGTGAATGCTTGGCTAAGGGGAGCTCCCACTTTCAGTCATGATCCTTCTGCTGCCAACCCTGGCTCTCACGCACTTTCCCTTGAGGCAAGGCTAAAATTAGCCTGTAGATGTTCTTGCAGTTGGTTCAGAGGTGGTGAGCCACTGGAGATCTTGGGAGTGGGGCCAGAACGGAGCTAAAGCCTTATTCTAGAGATTGACAGCAAAGATACCTCTCTATTTTATCAGAATTAGTCATGACAATGCACAGAATGACCCAGACCTTATGAAAATAGCTCAACCTCACAGATTTTAAACTAATGTCAAGACTAAAGCCTTAGAGGAGTTTTATTAATCAAATAAACTAATTTTAAGGGGATACTTATTCATTTTAAGATAGCAAAATTTTTACAAAATGCTCTCACATTAATTCATTAGTTGCATGAGAATGCAAGAAATTCTCTACAATCTGCTAAATTGATAGTCTGTACAGCCTGAAGTTTTCCCTCTGATCTTGTTCCATGGACACGTTAGTGTATCAGCACTAATGAGCTTCAGGAAGACATACCCTCAGAACTGTGAAAAAAGGAAACAAAAATGTGTTAGCATTCACATTTATCGAAAAGAAGAATCTCTTCATTTACTAGTAATCCCATGATCTACTTTACCTTCAGTTTTGTTTTCCAGATGGAGTCTTTCTATCTTGCCCAGTCTTCCTCCAATTCACAATAATCTTTCTGCCTCAGTTTCCCAAGTGCTCGGAGAATTGCACCCCCACCCCTAGCTCTCCCTTGCAGTTCTTGAACCCAATCTTTGCTCCCCTGTTCATTAAAATTCACCCTGGAGTTGCTGGCCAGTGAGAGCCATCTATCTTCAGTCCCTCTCCGCCCTTTACACTTCCACTGTCCTTGTAGCTGTGGGACTTGAAAAGGTTTTTGCTGTGCCTATGTATCTTAGTTTGCTTTCTGTTGCTACCACAAAAGTCTGATTCTGGGTAATCAACAGAGGAATTTAATTTACTTGGCTGATGATGCTGGAGGCTAGAAATGGTGGAATTTGGACTACTCCCTTGATGCAGATTCGCATGGTGAATGACATCGGATGGCAGCAATGCTTGTGACAGTGATGCAGAAGTCATGCATGGGTACTTCCCAAAGCCATAACACAAGGAGCACCTCACTGTGCAAGAATTCACTCTCGCAAAAACAAATCCCACCCTACAAGAATGGGAATTCACTCACTACATGAAGAAGCGACCCATTTCCACAAAAGAAGCACCAATCCCTTTCAATGACTTAATTTGTAAAGACCCACCTCCATAGCCACAGCAACACCAATAAGATTTTTAACAAGCGTTTCAGAGGATACAGAGCATATTTAAACTATACACCAGCATGCCACTCAGATTGGTGCATTTGTGGCACTTCCTGTTTTAAGTCCCATGGTAACACTTGGCTGTTTTCCTCCCTTTTCTTTGAGAAACATTTCTTTGTTACTCTTCCAGGACGCAGTATTTTCCTGGCTTTTTTCCTACCTGACAGGATCGCTGAAGCCTCATCTCCCAGGTTCTAAGTCTAATGATAGAGAGAGTCCATCCCAGTGTCCACTCACTTTCCCCTCTACACTCAATCCATGTACTGAGCTCAGTCACTCTTAGTGCTTGCCAGGCTATATACACACTGAGAAATCTGAATCTCACACTACTAGCCCAAGTGTCTGCTGTTTTCCACACTTACAGGACAGTTCACTTGGAAAAATAATACCAAAATTAATATAATCATTGCCAGATTTCTATGATTCCCCTTGAAATGTTTTCCTTGTCTCTCAGTCTTCCTTATTTGTTGAGGAACAAATCTATCCTTACAACGTAACATGTCCAGGAATTATCTTAAGTCACCCTCAATTCTTCTATTTTTATCTTCTACATCTAAACCCTTCAGTAAATCATGTGGATTTAGTTTCAAAATTTATTCAAAAATACTTTTCATTACTACTAATATTATTGCTTGATTCCAGACATCAACACCAACATATTCCACCTGGATTCATGAAGCATCTCCTAACGCTATAGGAAGAATGGTCAGTAAAATAATTCTGATAAGTTAAATAAGGTAATAATACATGTCTACCCAAATTCACAGTGATTTTCTACATAAATCAAAGTCCAAATTACTTACAGTGACTTCATTTTCTTGTGAATACTCTACATTTTTGCAAGATTCCTGTTGGTACAGAATCATATTTATTCTTTCCCTAACCTGAAATAATCTTTCTTCCTCCTTTTGGGTTTTGTATAAGTGTTACCTATCAGGAAAACTTTCATGGATCTTATATAAAAGGTGCATCTCCCCAAAGCACACCCCGTTCTGTCCCAGTTTTATTTTCGACTTCAGCCAAACCTTCTATTATTCTTGTCTGTCTTCTCATTAGTACAAAGGCTTCCCTTTCATTCTTTACAGCATAGAGTAGAGTCAGTACTTAGCAGGCACTTTGTAAATACTTAATGAATGAACATATAAATAAATGAATATAAATAAATGAAAGATACTGAAAGCAACTCAGAAGACAATCTCAGAAGTTAAAGGTAAGAACTTGTGGTAGCTAGGCCACTCCGGCAGTGGTGGCCATATTAGTAGATTGCAGTGGCATGTCAAACTTAAGTATTGGATTCCTGTAATCATTATGTTTTGCATCATACAAAATGTGTGCATTGCAATTGAATGCATTGGTATGGGGGGCTCATTAAGGTGAGCCCATCCGCACCCCTTCTGACTTGATCTACTCTCAATATCCAAAAAATTTCTGCTTCTAAACCGAGAGGTCTGAGTATCAGATCTTGGAATGGAGTTGCTAGAAAAATATAGGACATATGGAAAAATCGTAATCTTATAGTAACAAGAAAAAAATGAAGTAAAGGTATCCCAAATATTACATGAAACATAATTATACTAAGTATATGAAATGTTTAGATGTGTACTGTATATATGTGTGTTTTGATGATGTTTATTTTAAATTCAAACTGGATTGTGACTGTGATTTCATTTGTTTTCTTCTTGTTTTGGTTTTGGTTTACTGGCTAAAGGTGGCAACTCTAGCATGGTCTCTTCCTGCTCTGGAGTAATGAATGTTAGTTTGATTCTTCTTTGGGAACAATATAGTAGCCTTCTCTTCCTAAGAATAAACAAGTGAGCCATATTGTTTGTCCTTAAACTGCAATTTTACTTTTCAGTCAAAAAGCCTATGAAAGATCAAAGCCTCTCTTTTCTTATTGAAGAAAGCTTTTCTTTGAAGACCAATATCAAAATAGAAAATAATTATCTATGTGACTAAGGTAATTAATACTGCGCTGAACCTAGCAAAGTTCAATTTATCTTATAAGCCCCTGAATGTTACCTCTTTAAATATTGTGACGTGTGATTTATTCAGTAAGAGTCACTGTCTGACAGGGCCCCCAACACTGAGTTACCTTAAGCTGAATTTTCCAGCAAATGATGGCCAGGCCTCAACTCTTCCCCTCCCCGCAAGTCTGTTAAGTTCATTGATGTGTACATTATATATAGTGTCATAATTGTGTCAACCTGTATGGACTGGCAGTAGATGGTCTCCTTCCCTGGGTGAATGTATGTCCTGATTCTGTGAATGTATGTCCTGATTTCTTTACTTTATTTTCAATTTGGGAGCAGTCGTTGTTTATTAACTGACCAGATTAGAAAAATACCAAGGTAGAAACCTTAATTCTTTCATCTGGTCTGTCCTGAGGCTAGCAATTCCCAACATTTTACATAATGGATGGAATATATTCCGTGGAAAAAGAATAGTTTGAAGTGCCACGGAAAGTTATGTGTCTCTCTGAAGCACTTTCATGGTGCTATAGATCTCATGACTCAGGTATCCATGTGCATGGTACTGTGTTTACCAAGAGATGGAGCAACCACTTACCGGCAGTTTTCTCATTAGCAGTTGGCTCCTGTCTAAATTTTTCAGCATTGCTCACATCAGGTTTGGGTGTCTCCTTGCAATATGTGATATCATAATCCTCAACATGGCAACTGAAACCTTTTAAAGCTCAACAAAGATGGCACTGAATATCCAACAAAGGCAAAGTAAGTTGTGACACCACTCAGACCTTGAAGTTCATGCCACTGATAACTCTCATAGTGGTAAAAGTGTTAATTTGAGTTTGGCTGGTAAATAAACATCAGCTTTTCTTGCTATAATTGCCATTCAAATCTTACTTCTGTACATGTGCCTACATTCCTCAGATTGTGTTTGGATTTCTTATAGACAAGCTTCTTTCTTTCATTTCAAACTAACATCTGGAAAAACTTTTTTCTGAACCATCTGATCCTCAGTTTTGTGACATTCTCTAGCTTTCTACAAGATTTCTGACAAAATTAGGGCCTCCTTTTTCCTGTTTGGTGCCCTACATGGTTCAGAAAAGAAGCCTGCCTCTTCTTTTAATTCCTGTTTTTAACAGCACAGAAATGCTCAGTAGGTAAAGAAAAGTTAGAGAGGAAAGAGAAAACCAATCTTACTATCAAGGAAAGCAATTAGAAAAGCACAAAAACAAAATAGTTTGGCCAGAACTGAGAACCTCTACACCTACATTTATACAACACTTGATCTATTAAATATTCTTGCTTCTAATGTTAGCTCAATCACATTTCTGTTTTCTTACAAATAATATAAATGTGGAGGCTCCTGTTTAGACACGGAGGAAGAATAGGTGGTACTGACACTGCAGAACTAGTTTTAATGAATCTGGAGTGTCCCCTTCAGCCACCTCCTCATCATCCCTGAGCCCTATAACAGCCGGTGGCAAGGAGGAGGAAGACTGGACAGTAGGAGATTAAAACAATTTCAAATTCATCAATGTATAAACCATGAGAGAAATCAAGCTATTTTATGCTTGGCTCTCAAAAACATTTTCAGGAAAAAGTGGAAAGAAATGAAGCATACGAGCTCCAAAAGTGATGAGTCTGTATTCAGAAACTGTCACAATGTCTTAAATAACCACACTAAGGGAGTAGCAGCCGGGGTGTATTTTGGGAGCAATGGATGTCATAATCTGTTCCTACCCTGAGTATTCAGACAGTCTTATTTCTTGAATAGTGCCAAAGTTCTATCACTCGTTTAACCAAATTTTCTTTGCTAGAATATTATTTGTATTTGTTTATCTCAAGAAATTTGAACACCACCTGATTAACTGTAGTTGCTCAGGACAGAGTTCTCTATTGTGGAATAAATTCATAAAAAATACTGTCCTTATGAGAACTCTCTACTTGAGAAAAGTTATTTTCTCAGTGCCCTACACTAATACACAGTCTTTCCAACTCTTTCATGGAATGTGTTGACTCAATCTAAAATGTAACTGTCCATCTGTTTCTTCCTGTCAAAAACCTACCCACACTCAAGTTCATTCCCACATTTCTTCAGATATATGAATATGCCAGTACTTCTAATGGACACTATTCATTTCTATGTTTGAACTTCACACTATTTATTGAATTTAGCATCTAATTGTGTACCTTATCATTTTGTTTATCTTCTCAGCAAAGTTCATGGTCTTTGAAGTCAGAACATCTAATTTAATCACTTCTACTTATTTCAAATATATTATGTCAAAATATGTGTTGGTTTACTGATGACATAGGTAAAATCCTAAATGAACAAGGGAATATCAGAACATATGAAAAACAGAAAAATTCAATGACTTGTGATAATACACAGCTAAAATTACTGTTATATTCAACCCCTGACTGTAAAAACAAGAACAGGTAAAGATGTATTGCTAAACATAAAATAAGTGTTCAAAAATATTTATGAAATGCACATAGTAATAAAATAGGCCTAACTTTATGCCAGTGCTTAATTATGCTCATTCTCACTAACACCAACAGTGCTCATGTTATAGCCATTCAAACTATGAAATCACTAGTTTTAATTTCCCAACACTTATGCTAATATGAACAGGCTTCATTCAAAGGTGTTTAAAAACATACATGATGCCCATTAAGCTTGGCATTAGCATTATATTAAAAGCCATTAGGAACAATAAATTATTAATTAATTGCTACTCTATGTTGTCAAAACATGATTCACAGTAAAAATTCATAAGAAGATATAATAATTATAAACATGCATGCACTTAACAACAGTGCACCCAATTTCATAAAACAAGCACTACTGGATATAAAAGATCAGGTAAGCGTCAATATGATTAAATAGGGAACCTCAGTAACTAACCCACTGTCACAAATAAATCAGCTAGACAAAATATCAACAAAGAAATACCAAAGTTGAACCAAACCTTTGAACGTAAGAACTTAATAAATACCTACTAAGCTATAAGAGAATACACATTCTTCTTAGAAGCAAAAGGAACTTTCTCCAAAACAAAGCATATGCTACCCAATAAAACATACTTAAGTAAATGTAAATGAATTGCATGGTTTCTCTTAAATGAGAAAATATACATGTTTCACTCTCACGCTCCTGTTCAATATAGTTCTCATGACAATAGCCAAAACAATTAGGCAAGAGAAAGAAATACAAATTTCCTAGATGGGTGTGATAGTTAACTGATTGCATCATCTTGAGTAAAAAATTCCCAACTAAATTGACTCAAGATAATTCTGGATTATGGAAGACCCACCCTGGGGAGGACTGCACGACGCAAAAACGAAGAAGGCTGCTGCATTTGTTTCTTCAGGGGTGCTCCAGGCTTTGTCTTCACCTTGTACGTTGTCTTTAGCCTTCCAGGGCAATCTTTCAGCCTCCTTACATGGGCTCACACAGGACACTACAGTGAGCTCCAGGTCTTGGACTGGAACCTCAGGTCTTCAGTGCATAGATAGTCCTTTTGCACTCTGTAGGCTGCTATTGCAAGCCAATCTGGTAAAGTTTTATATATTTGTATATCTTGCATTAAATCTGTTTCTTGAGTAAGCACTGGCTGATACAGTGGGGAACAACTTGGTTGAACAAGGATGGGTATTGTGAAGAAATCAAATATCACATATTGATTTTGGAGGGTAGCTCTTACTGGAACTTTCTGATCATCTCTCCATCATGTTTCAAGTTCAATGGAAAGAAATCATTTTTTTAAATGAGAGAAGAGATAAACTGAATATTGAACTATCTTTGCATGTTCTGAGGTGAAGCCTACTTGGTTAAGGTGTATGATCATTTTGATGATTTTTTGCATTCTGTTTCCATGTATTTTGTTAAGCATTTGTGAATCTTCTTTCTCTAGAGCGATTAGCCTGTAGTTCTCTTTATTGGGTGGACCCTTGTCTAGTTTGGGGATCAGAGTAATGATTGCTTCCAAGAATGGCATTGGGAGTACTCCTGCCCTTTCATTTTAATTAAAGAGTTTGAGGAATATTTATGTTAAGCTTCCCTGGAAGTCCTTACAGAATTTGGTGGTCCCTCCCATTATAACTGTGTTGATACTTATTTAGTCTTTTATGTCCTGTAGTGTTTGCTTCATGAAGTTGCATGATGTTGTTCGCTGCATATATGTCTATAATAGTTACTTCTGTTGAATAATTCTGTTCACCAATATGTAGTGTCTTTTTTTTTTCTTGGTTTAAAGTTCACCGTGTCTGAAATTAAGATAGCTAATCCTGTCTGTTTTCAGGATTCGATTGCATGAAATATTGTTTTTCATCTTCTGATTTCCAGCTTATGAATTTCTTTTGGAGTTAAGTGTATTTTTTGTGTGCAGCATGCCATTAGATTTTGTTCCCTGACCCCTTTTCTTAATTTGTGTTTTGCTTGAGGAATTGAGACCATCCACACGTAGTTATAACTGAGATGTACTGACCTACTCCTGTCGTTATTTTCCTGTTGCTGACTTACTTTGTGTACTTTCTACTTCATTGCTCACGCTGCCTCGTGCTTTCCTCCCACTGGACGTTTTGACATACTCTCTGGGATGTCCTTGAGAATTCTTTGAAGTGTTGATTTGGTGTTCATCACTTTCTTTAGGTGCTCTTTTTCATGGAAATGTCTGATTTTTCCATCAATTCTGAAAGATAATTTTATAGGATATATTAGCCTACACTGAAAGTGGTTTGTTTTAAAGCTTGAAACACTTCACTTTTAAGCTCTCCTTGTCTTAAAGTTTTGTGTCGAGAAGTCTGCTGGGAAAGAAGTCTGCTAGGAAAAATTCCTGTTTTTCCTTTATAAGTGATGTGTTGATTTTCTCTAGCAGCTTTTAAGATGCACTGGATTTCTGATATTTTGCTATGATGTGTTTTCTTTTCATCATGTCTTTTGGGGTCCTTTATACCTCACTTATCCATATGTTGCAATCTTCTTCCATATTTGGAACATTTTCTGGTGCTGTCTTCTGAGTTTTCTCTAATTCTAATTAATTTTGATTAATTTTCTTTGTAGCACCTTGTACCTTTTGGGTCCATTTTTCATGTTTAAGGTTCTGTCATTAATTGATCACCAACCACAACACAGTCTTTTGGCCTTACATTGGTCATTTCCATTGCATATTTCTTCAGTCATAATTTTATTCTCCTTGATTCTGTTTGGAGTATTTTTCTGAATTCCAATTCTTAACCAGCGTCTTCTTTAGATTCATTTTTGACTAGGAACATTATCTATTTTATTATATCATCTTTGAATTCACCAAGCACTTTATCGATCTGTTTTGTCACCTCCAGTGATATCATTTTGGAAGCATTTTGCTGCCTTTTCTATTCACGTATCTATTTTTTGCTTATTTTCTATCCTGAGGTTTGCTTGTTGATTACAGTTGGCAGCTTTGTTGCTGCTATGTGGAAACCTCTTCAATTAATATCTGATTTTCAGAGATATCTTCTGGGCATGGCTAATTATTAGCTTTTGTCTCTGACCCAAGATTCAGCTACCTCCATTTATTTCGAAAAGGAAAAATAAAGTAGAAAAGGAGTTTGCAGTTTATTTGGGCCTGTATCCAATTCTTTAGGAATGGACCATAGTATTTTTATCACCCCCAGGCAATACAGATAGTAGCATACATATAAAACCAATTAACAACTATGACATCAAATAAAACACTGCATCCTGACAAATCCTAAGAATCAGTCATGCTCCACCCTTAACCAAGCCAAAGAGTTCTTTGACTTAATATAATCTGTAAAGTGAATCAGATATTAAACCACAGTAAATCAGACCACTGGTCTCTGCTGGATGGGACTCAATCAGACAACTAAACCCTTAATAAATTAAATCTATATACCTCAGATAAAACTCCTTACATTACTATGTATTTAGGTGCAAATGTTTTATTTCTAATAATTATTTGCTTGAGGACCAGTTATAAATTCCTGGTCTCCTTTAGATAGTTTGAACAATAATCACCTTGTCATATCAACTCAACCCTCCCCCCATATAGACACTCTGATTAAGGGTCAGCTTAAATCCAAAGGATCCTATACAAGAATGAGGCCATGACAGGCACAGATATGCTAATGGGTTCTCAAAGGAGTTCAGTGAGGTAAATACTCACTATATAAATTTCACAGACACTGAATTCTTTTTTCTAGTTTTATAAGAAGGATTTCAGTTTTTGAGAACAGTATATACAGTAACCCCTTCCAACTTTCTGTGTGAACCTTAATGTCCTTGAAATAAAAAATGCTAAGTTCTAACACTTCTTTTAAGGCAGGAACTTCCATTTTTCCTCCTTCCTTCTCTTGGAATGAAGAAGGTATGATATAAAATTTAAATTTTGTTTTTATTTGTGTATTGGGTCTGCAACACTATGTTAAAAGTTGCTTCACTTGCGGGAGGACAAAAATCCTATTTGTCTTTATGTCTGAATCCGAGCAATTAGTTTCACTTAAAAGTGGAAGTTGTTTGCATCTTTTTTTCCATTAAATAAAATGGTAAGGTACATGAATGATGCCATGGGCAAAATAAGAGTTAAGTATTTGTTGAATTGAAAAATGTGCCTGGCACCAGGCAGATGACACCTGCATGACCACCAATCCCACCCAGTGAAAATACCAACCCTAAAAAATGTAAAAACTCCCCTCTATGCTTTCAACGGTTCTTCTTCACGTGGAAAAATAATCTCCCATTAAATGGAAGTTTATTTTATATTCATGTAGACATAATATGCAGTCTCTCCCATCCCCCAAGAAAGAGAAGCTCTGTAGATTGGAGTTGCATCTAATCAGTTGCAATTTGTGTGGTTTCTTTTTTCCTTTTCATGAGAAAGCTAGCTACATATTTCCATGATCAGCATGATGCATATAAAAACACTTGTTAATGGGAATGCAATTGGAATGATACCAAGGGTTATAAGTTTTATGGAGCTGATTCACCAGGTGGGAGTCCTTGATTTTTTCCCTTTGCAAAGTTTTTTTAGAACATCTTGAAATTTGGGAGCTAGTGATAAGCTTAATTAAAATGAAACACAAAGAACAGAATATTTAAAAAGGAGTTATTTTAAGATTCCTAAATTTTAGTAAGCCATTAAACCAAATACTTATAGGAGCTAAAGGAAGTTTCAAACATTGTGGTGTTTTCTTATTTTCTTCAGATTTTCAGTCCCTGTGTCTTATTCTAGGATTGATGATCTTTTTGGAAATTCAAAAGGGAATTTTTGGTTTTACTTGCTTTTCCAGTTTGAATTTCTTAAACACTTCTGCTCAAGATTCTGCTTTGTGGGATAAGATGTAAGGTACACATCACTGCTTACCCAGTACCCGTTCTCCTTTTCCATTTTCACACAGTGTGTCTTGGACAAATACCTTGGACACTGAAACTACACTTTTCAGCCACCTTGAATGAGATATGGCTATGTGACTAAATTGTGGGCAAAGAGATGTAGCTAGAAATGATGTGTGCAATAAAACCTCTGGATTCTGTCGTTTTCTCTTGTTACATATCTCATCATTAAAAAGTACCCTTTCTTCCTCTCCTCCCATATGACATATTTCCATATATATATGTATGTATCCATTTCCATCTATATTAATTATTCTCATTTATAGACTGCCTCCCCCACGCATACATAGCCTCTCCTGTTATCAGTGTCCTCCACTTGAGTGGAGTATTTGTGCCATTGACTAACATCCACTCATACATCACAACCACCCAATGTATTTAGTTTATGGGAAATTTACATGTTAGTGCTTTGCACACTATATGGAATTGGATATAAGTACAATGATTATCTTCATCATTATAGTCTCACGCAGTATTTTTACTCTCCTAAATATTACATTTCCCTCCCATTCATCCATCCCCCTTCCCAAATGCAAGCAAGCATTGATCATTTTGCTGATTCTAGTTTACTTTTTCCATAATATCATGTACTTGAAATCACACAAAAGGTCGCCTTTTCAGTTTAGCTTCTTCCATTTAGTAACAGGCAATTAAAATTCCTTTCATGTCTTTATAGCTCATTTCTTTCTAGTGCTGAATAATATCTATTGTCTGTACATTCCACAGTTTATCCATCACCTATTGAGGAGTATGTTGTTTGCTTTTAAAATGAGGCACTTATGAAGAGAGTGCTCTAAACATCTGTGTCCAGATTTTTGTGTGGTCACAAAATCAAGAGTTGCCTGGTAAACAGATTTCAGCTGTTCTGGGTAAATGCTGAGTGCAATTGCTTGGATCATATGGTACAAGTAATTTACTTTTGTTAAGAAACTGTTTGCCAAAGTAGCTGTGCCATTTTGCGTTCCTACAGCAATGAATGAAATTGCTATTATGTGGAGTAACACTAGCATTCAATGCACCTAGCATTCGCTGGTGTGGGTACTCTAGATACTGTCCATTATAGTAGGTATGCAGTGGTTCACTGCTGTTTTAATTTGTATTTACCAGGCAACTCTTGATTGAGAGCATGATTTTAGATACTTCTTTGCCATCAATATATCTGTTTTCATGAGCTGTCTGTTAAGGTCTTTGGCTCAATTTTTAATTGAAAGCTTTTTATTGTTAAACATTAAGACTTTTCTATGTATCTTGGATAATAATTCCTTATCAGATGAGTTTCTAGCAAATATTTCTCCCCACCTTTGTATTGTCCTCTCCTTCTCATGATATTGTCCTTCATAGGGCAGAACATTAAAGTCTAACAACGGTTCACCCACCAATGACTGCATTCATGAATTATACCGTTAGTTTTATAGCTAAAAATATACCAATATTCACTAGGTGGATATTTTTCTTATGATTTTTTTTCCACATTATGTTGGAGGAGCTTGCAATTTTGCATTCTACATTTAAATCTGTGATTCATTTGGGTAACTTATGTGAAAAGGGTGTAGTCTGTGTCCTACCTTCTTGTTTGCATTTGGTTGTACGGCACCACTTGCTGATAGCACTACTTCTGCTCCGTTGTACTCTACTGCCTTTGCTCCTTGGCCAAAGATAGTTCACCTTTTGTGTGTGTCTATTTTATTTCTGGGTTCTTTGTGTTAGTCATATGTCCACTATTATAACGTGATACTTGTGCTAATAAATTTAAAATGAAGAAAAGTCTGTTTGGGCTCCAGTATTGGAGGGTCCAGTCTCTGATTTATTGTCTTGGTAGGAGGCAGCACGTCACAGCAGGAATCCAGGGCACAGCAAAAATATTTGCCACATGGGGAGATAAGACAGGGAGAAACAGAGACAGAGAGACAGAGACAGAGAGACAAATGTCTCCCAGTCCTCTTCAACAGTGTTTTCACAAAGACTTCAACACCTGCTACTAGACCCTACCTTTAAAACTAAGTATCTGCTTATATCAACTTCCAATTATTTTGGATTTGGAACTCATGACAATTTTTTAAAATTTAGGTTGTTGGGTTACAAAGCAAATGCTCATGCAATATGTCACAGACACCCAAATTCTTCTCCTTAGAAAGCTATCAAATTTCATTCCAACAACAGAATGTGAGAGTACCCGTTTCTCTACAAAGAAATTAACAGAATGTGTTATCAAGCTCGTAAAATTTTCTCACTGATTTGCTCACATTTTAGCCTCTTTATGTCATGTTTATGTTTTGCTTTCTTCAAATTCTAAAAATTTATTTTGTTTATGGATATTCTCCTGATATTTACATTTATGGTGTAAGAATTTATTCTCTCTGTCTTTTGTATTTTGGTTTGCCTATGTTTGATTCTGACTTTTATAATATGTAGAATTGACTGGGTGGTTTCTTTTTGGTAGTTGAATTCATCAATATATTTTAAATGATATCTAATTTTTTAGCCATATTAAGGTTTTCCTTCTCAAGTTACAAAGGACTCCATTATTTTTTCATATTCTTGGATGAGTAAATTTTAAATACTTAGATATATAAACCACTAAAGTTTATATTTGTGAGTAATTTGTAGCTTGAGTCTGATTTAGTATTTTTCAGAAACTATTCACTTTCCCTGCTTCATTTACCAAACAACTCATTTTCTACCTTAATGATTTGAAATGCCATTGTATACATACATATGCAGAATTTCACCATTTACTCCGATCCATTTATAAACAACTCCAACTCCACACTACAGTCTCTCCTTTGAGCATCATTTCTACTGTGTTGTTTTCTTTGGGGGAGGTACTGGGAATCAAACTGTGAACCTCATGCTCACCAGGCAGGTGCTGCACCACTGAGCTACACCCCTAGCCCCTCTACTGTGTTTATAATTGTGGAATTTTTGCTGTATTTTTAAATATCCACTACAACAATGAGTTTTCCCTCATAGCTTCTTTTTCACAGATAGTTGCTTACAACACCCAAACTCGAGCACAATAAAATTTTTAAAATTTTGAGTGTCACAAATTGTTACCTAACTTGGGAGCTGTGATTTTTTTTATGCTACGAAGTGATGCAGTCAAAACAAGGGATGTCTTTCACATTACATTTTGTGACCATCATATTAAATTTGTTCTTCTACTAATACAACTACCCATTCCTTTCATTTTATAATCATTATCAGCATGTAAAATTTTCTTATCAAGACTAATTTATTGCATCTTAAGCAACTATTAAATCCATTTTTATAGACAATATTCTAATTTATCAGGGTTTTTTACACTTGACTTTAGTTTTACCTTAGAGATTGATTTTTTGGGAGAAGATTCTATTGAGCCTCCTCTTTCTCCCAAGGAACTTTTTCATGTACTTCCAGACATTTTAAGCTGTCTACAAAAGTTTGTAACACGGGCTCAAAGCATGTTTTTTAACTTAAGTAATTTGAAGTCTTTTTTGGTTTTATGATTATGCTAAAGTCATTCTTGTGATTTTGTTTTCCCTGTTTTTCTTTATAGGAGTTTTGTAAGATGCATGGGAGATTTGGTTTATACTACTGGCATAACTTCTCTGGTGGACATTGAAGTCATTTTTAATTGTCAAGTCAGATATGACCAAAACACAGTCTTTACCAAAGACTGTATGTTATAGAAATCTTCCCATAATTAAATAATTGGATCCAGCTCAAGCTTGTCCTGAGACAAATTTAGAATTTTCTTTTCATCAGGAGATGATTTGTATGCATGGTGTTTCCTTTCTGAGAGAGGACTGGAGCTCTGGTAACCAATAATTGTTGCTTGATTCAGGTTAAAATGAGTTAACTCAGCTTGCCAGTCTAAATATTTCTTTGTGTGTTCCCAAACAGTGGTTTCAATTTGTGTGTTCCATAGCGTTTTAATAGTTCTGTGAAGGAAAGAGCAGACATGTGGGCAGGCCACACATCACTTCATAAAAACAGCTCTGCTCTGTCTTTATTTGGAACTTATTATAAATTATCAAGCAGTAAATGGTTCGAATGCCAAAAGTTCAAGTTTAAAAGAGAAAGAAAAATATGTACCTCTAAGTCAATTTTTGTCTTCTTTTTCTCCTAAAAATGCATTGACTTCCTGTTTATATACATTTTTTGGTGAACTCTGTCTAATGCCACTTGAAAGTACTTCAAAAGAAATAAATATCTGGATAAAGATTGTGTACAACTAGCACATGACTATTCTGATTCTAATTTCTTACAACTAAATGCTTTTCTTCATTTATATGTTGCTAAAAGGGATGCAGATCTAAAATTTGTGTCACAGGATGATAATAGTGATATCTGTCTCAGTTACCTGAGTTCACTTGCTTCACCAAGGCTGTTCACTTCTCTTCTTCTGTGGCACGTTATGGATGACACTCAGACGTCAACATGGGATAGAGTTACCCGGACCTTGCCTGGACTGCTTAGATGACTGAGCCGCTGTCCTTCCTAGCTTAGTCTCAAGGACTCTCCCCATGAAGTCTTTTTGTAAAGCAGTATAATTCCTTACAAGGTGCCTCAATGCTTCAAAACGTGCAAAAGTGAAAGTTACCCTGCTTTGGTAGGGCATGGCCCAAAACAAACGGCTCTATTTCTGTATTCTACTATATAAAACTTGCTGCAGGCGCAACCGAGATTGAAGGGTCTGTACCAGACCTACAGAAGGAATGATTTATTGTTGCCATCTTTTGTTGTGTTCTTCAATATCCCACTGTATTCTCTCCCTCTCTCTCTTTTTTTTTTTTTTTTTTTTTTTTTTTTGCAGTACCAAGGATTGAACTTAGGACCTTGAGCTTGCCAGGCAGGAGCTTATTCCACTGAGCTGTATTCCCAGGCCCCCACTGTATTCTCAGATGTACAAATGAACAGTGGATAATTTCATTTCAGTTCTGCTACATTCACGCACATACTCATCTTCAAATGATTTCCCACTGTTTCTCACCTGTTCAGGTTTACTAAGTGCTTTTACCCTCTAACTTCCTATTTTCTAGAGTAATGCTGTCTAGATTATCAGCACCAGTGGTCAACCCATAGCCGTTTACTAAACAAATACTATTTTATGCTATTTGTGTTTTAACATAATGGATATATTCAAAGCACATGCATTATTTCTTTTCTTTAATGTGGGTAATAAGTACAGAAGTTTCAAAAGAACTGACAGGTACAGCTCTGTTTTCTATGTATCAGTTGTTTGCACATAGTAAGTGATAGACCATACTTACACTGGAAACTGAATGAATTCCACCTATGTCCTATGTTTCCACCAAGTCTACTGGAAAAAATTTATCTTGTACAAGATGCCTCCTTCTCAACAGTTGCTCTCCTCCCTCCCAGTGGCACAAAGTTATATTTCCATCCTGAGTTCTTCTGTCCTAGGTAACAAAATGTAGAACCACAGCAATGAGATTTTGCCTTCAACTGCAATGTCCAAAACGGACAGTTCTAGCCTAAATATGCTTCGCCTCTTGGTGTACTCAGTAATTACCACTGGCATTATTCTGGCTATTATTATAGAATAATCCTATTCAGAATTATTCAATACTAGATTAATATCTTCACGAGAGCTGCCAACAACACAGCCTATGCCTGGGCCAGCTTTGGCAAATGCAGTTTCCTAAAGATTAATTAACGTAACAAAAACTAGAAAGGAATCATTTAGATTTTAGTTGACAGTTTTGCCAAACCTTATTCTTTTAATCAACTCCAATGTTTAGAAAGATACTACTGAACAGTATTTTTTACATTTCATTTTCAGTCACAAATTCCTGCCCACAGATTGAGAAGGTAGGTGTATGTTCCAGCTAGATTTCATCTGATGTCTAGATTTTCTGTATGTATCCCACTAAATCTTGATTGACACTCTGTGGTTCCTTTAACTATATCAATGGGGTGCCTGACAGAAACTGAACTAGTAAATTCTCTGCTGAATTTATCCCAGTGGGACTTTTCTCTATTGAACATTGCACAGCAGACTATTATCCGGTGTGTGGGCATGAGTCTATTTCAGCAATGAGGAACTTGTAATATTTAATAATACAAAAAATAAATTTTAAAGTAACACTGACTGTCATTGTAAGTTACACTGAGTTTTCTTCTGAAGAATATTTTTCTATGAGCATAAATAAAAGAAAGTAGTTATCTTTCAGAGAGGAGAAAAGTGCTGTTACATGGCACGTTTGTCCTCACACCGTCAGGGCTGGACAATGGTTAGTTCACCACAGGCCTATGTAACACTTCAGATCCCTCCTCGTAGCAAAGATGGTCATGAATAGGGCAGGAGTGAAAGTTAAAAATTCACATGCAAACATGCCCTGTTGTACTTACTGAAATGTTTTTGCTTATAACTTTTGAAAATTTATTTCTGTAACTGTGTAACTAGGCAGTAAGAAATTTATTTATGCACTTCTACTACATATCAAGTACCACCATGGCAAATCAAGTATATGATACATACTACTATCTTTTAAAAGGTGAAAAGATAGGGACTCCAAATTGGATCAGAACACCCTAGGTAGATTACACAGACTACACACATGCACACATGCAAAGTTTTTCTATAATCTTTAACTTCATTCATCCTGAGCTTTACTCCTTATGACCTCTATAAGAGACTCTCTGGTTCCTTTCTAAGATAATTCAACCTTCAAAGCTTCCCCAAGGGATTCGTCTCTTGCTTTGACTCAGACTGGACTCCTGAACTAACGCAGCTGGTCACAGAAGGGACGCAGTTTTCCTGCATCTGCGAGTTTCTGCTCCACACCAACATTTCTCTACTTAACTTTTCTTCTCTTGACCCTGCTTAGTCTCATCAATTAAAAATGAAGAAAAGAAATAAAGCAAAACGCTGAAAATGTTTCAGACCTACTCATCATGCTAATTTATCTACTATTAGCTCCTGTGAGTTACATCAAAGGGATCTAACAATAGTGAGAAGATGCATTGGAATAAGTACTTAGAATTGAAAGAGAAACAGATTAAGTGCTGTATTCCTACAAGAATACAGTCAATTCTTATGTAGTTTTGTCTATCAGTACAGAGTTTGCTGTGCCTAAGACATTTCATTCTCATAACACATCCAAACTGGGCTTCTTTACTACCATTCACAGGTGAGAAAATTGAGTTTTAGAAAATCTGCATGATTCTACTCAATAGAATTCAGCTGGATTTGTTCCCATAGCTCCGTGGCTCCCTCTGGGGAAGTTCATCATTACAGAATGGAACCCAGACAACTAGCAGTGAATGCACAGACAGGAGGACTAACACACTTTCCACACACATCCCATTTACTCCTCACAACAAATGTATTACAGAAGTTGTCATTTTATTTATTTTCTAAGTAAAAGACAGCTGTGTGACTCTAAGACAACTTTATTAAATTCAACAAGTACTAAGATATGTTTATTTTTTTACTTTATATATATATATATATATATATATATATATACACACACACACACACACACACACACACACATCTACCTGTACATATACACACACAAGATAGCTACTATAATTGTACTACTAATTTCTATAGGTTTATTTATAGGTTTATTGAAAGGAACACTTAATGTGTAATTGTTTGGTCCATCTTACATGCCTGTATCCAGTTATCTGAGTAACCACTTTGAAGATGACAGTATGTAATGTAATAACCGTTGTTGATTTCCTATCACCTTGTTTTGAGATCAATGTTTAAAATGAGCTACATTTCATATTTATAAGAAAAAGATGAGCGTGTAGAATGGAGGAACATTAAAGACACAATAGTGTACTAATAGGTAAGCATAGGTAATGGGGCTACTGAATAGTGTTAAAAGGGGTGTATCCTGAAGTACGAACCCTTTAGGAAGGCCACTCTGGCTTCAGTATAGATGACTGATGGGGAAGACTGGATATGCCAGATATATCATGTACTTAAGACTTGAAGTCTAATTGGATATACAGAAAGTGATAAAATAAATTGTTTAGCCTAAAGCTAAGTTTTCTAACTGGTTTTGTAGGTTTAAAAAAGTCTGTTAACTAATGTAGAAAGTGCAAGAATAGAAGCAGATTTGGGAAAAAATTGGATGAGTTCAGTTTTGTACATACATTAGGTTGAGGTACACTTAGAAAGTACAGTCAATATCTACACATAGCCAAATATACATGCAAAACTCTGGAAATAAAGGACAGCTATTGCATATGTTCATATATATATATATATATATATATATATATATATGGTATCAGTGAAATTGTAGAACTAGATTAATTTACTCATATAAAAATGCAAAAAGTAACCATTTTGTATCAAATGCAGCAAAGTAGCCTCAGTGAAGTAAAAGAGGAAGAAGCCAAATTTTAACAGATTTGAGATTGACCAGATAATAAAAATATGAGATAGGGAGTCTAGGTCTTTGATAGGTCAGAATCTGAAAGTAAGGATCAAAAATTTTTGTTGTTATTCTTATTTGCATGATGAAGTGGTTCATGCTTTGCTTTGTATCATCATTTGAGATAAAGGAAAACTGGGATCATTTATAAAATTGGAGAAGGTGGCAACTGCAGAAGAATATGGTGAATACTGGAAAGATCGGAGACACTCAAAGCTGGAAAGATGCAGTGAATTTAGATGTGAGTCAAAATGCAGTAGGAGGAATGAGCCTCAAAGGAGAAATTCTAGATGTCACAGAGACTGGAAGAGGTGGTGAAGACAGACGAAGGCGGACAGCCATGGAAGGAGAACATTTATTATATTTTATTCTACAGAATATATTCTAGGAATGTGAAATATTCTTGAAACTGCGCCTGAGATTTGGAATAATTTTGAGTTGATAAAAACATAACCAGCATGTATAAAACATTAAATATATACTTTTTCCAAACAAAACTTGTACATTTTTGTCCTTGAAACTAATAAGTAACTGCATTATCTTTAGTACTGAAAATCCCATAAGTGGCTCTTTACAATATCCTGAGAGCCTTAATATCTGAATGCATAACAGTCATTTTTAGGCAAAGTTGACTCAGCAGCTGAGGAATACATCTGATGAAATAAGTTTTCAAGAATTAAATTTTAAACAATTTCTAGCACTTTCTATTTTCTTTGTAGTAACAAATTTATATCCTTGAAATCATTTATGAGTTTTGATCAAGCAATATATCATCGATATGTAACTGAATTGCATTTAGTTGTGCTTTTATTTAATTTGCCAGGCAAATCTCAAATTTGACTGGCATTTTCATTAAATTAACAGTTACATTATTTATAGGACTGGTTATATGGCACAAGATGTAGACAGAATTTCCCCAGTGAATCCAATATATTTTGATAGCATTACATGTTATGTGTCAAGCCAAATCTTAATTAACTAGCTATTTCATATCTACCAAAACCAGTAGGCATTACTTCAACTCCATCAAATTTAACATTGAGCCACACACAAAATACCTTTATCCTTTAATTTGCAAACCACAGATATTGGATTTAAGAAAGTATACACATACTGTACTGATATCATAAATATGTTTGTAATAATGTATATAGGTAATTAAGTAAAACAAATAAGAAGCCAAAAATATCTTCTCTCTCTTTGTTTGGATTGATTAGAATACATACAAAGAATGACCTCTTTATAGGAATGCAGATAAACTGATATTAAACTCTTTCAAAGTACACAATAGAGTCCAACTTTGGTCATTAATTGGATGCCTCTAAATTTTTTCTTTTTCATCTTCTTGCTAATGATAAAGTATTTATTTAACAATTTACAATTTATCCCCACATGCCGCAGATTTCCTTACAGAATTCTTACAAATAATTCCCTCATCATGTGGTACTTTAAGTGTGGAAGCTTTGTCTTTTGAAAACACATAGCGAAAAAGACAACTGAACAGTAAGTATTTCGTATTCATTTTTCAGGATCGCTTTAAAGCAAGTCCTTTTCTTATCACTCTTCCTTCCTAGCACCAAAGTGTCATCTACAAATAGCTTCCATGATAACCACTGACTCACACCTCCATTGAAAATAAACTCAGAACATTTTCCAGTTGCCTATTTGGAGAGCCCAAAGTAGAAAACATAAGATTTTTCTGTTATCAGGCTGTTCTGACCCCTATCTTCCTCCTTTTAACAGACCTTTTAAGTAAGCCTATTTTTGTCTGTAATCAAATACTCGAGAAGTGGCCCTTCAGAAATGCGTACTTCCTTCCTTCCCTTGTTAGAACCATTTTCCTAAAGCCAAGAGTACTCTGCTGACATTTAGCTCAATAACTTTCTGTAAACTGTGACTCCCATTTGGCTGGTTTGGACTGATAGTAATCTCTCTGCACATGTATGCTAATATAGAGTGACGTGGCAGCCAGTGTTTCAAATGCCAGCGGAAATGCAATCCACTGCTAGAAGAAAGCACTTACGAGCTGGCAAAGAATAACTGGCTGATGTTGGTAAGAAGTGCTTGTCATATCAAAGCCTTGGCAAACATCTAAACTTAGAAAGACTGGGTGAAATGAATTTCATCTACACCTACCAGATGTGATAGTGAGACTTTGCCAGGTGTTTGAGCAAATATATATTTCCTAGAAAATCTTAGGAAGAAATGGCAATTTAATTTTTGATGAAAATTTTATTTTGGTAACTAGGACTGATTTTTAAAATCAGAAAACATATTGATTCATGCTCATTATTATGAATTTCTCCAAGTCATCCCTGATGTTTTAACACAGAGCACAATTCAATGGCATGATATTTTGTATTAGAAGTTGCCCATCCATAGCATGATAACATCAAATATAAAGAAATCAATATGCGAATAATGATACCCAAGATATTTCCTAAAATGTGCTATTTTTATCAAAATCCTGGAAACTCTTAATTTTTCTTTAAAAGAAGGGTCATACATTATTGAAATTGTATGCTCTTTCTGAATTAAAAATAATAAATTAATTTCTTGGAAGCAGCCTAGCAATATATCTGATAATTACATAAGAAAGAAGAAGCAGGCAGTCTTTTTAGGTGTCAACACTACAGAAATCTCATCATCCTATAAAGAAAAATAACTGTCTAAAAAAGACTTAAGTTGAATCACCTGTTGCCAATAGTTCAAAGAAACCAAAACAGTATTAATAGAAGTGATAAAAGAAACCATGTTGCATTGTTTTAACCATGAGGTACAGATCTATAGTTTCTAAAGATCAAAGGATAATTTTCAGTGAAAGTGGGGCATGCTTTTTATAAAGGCATGCAAATTGTAAAACTTGGAGTTCAATTTTCTTTTTTCATAATAAGACTTCTTAATCAAAGTAGATTAAAATTCTTTTCCAAGGGGCCATATTGAAGTACTGAAATATATAATCTTATTATTATCATCAACTGTGCAGTAGAATAGTATTCTTTTCCAGTATATAGTATGATGTGTTAGTGTTTGAATAGAAACATTGTAGGAAGAAATATTTAAACCACCAGAATAGATTTATGGGAACACAAGGGGCATCTGACACTATTGTACTTTGAAATTTACCCCTTCTCCATAATGTGAAAAAATACTGGACTTACATACATTTATCTCATCACTGCATACTCGTCATGTATGTACAACATGCCATTCACTTTAATCCAAGTTTTGAAAAAGTAGTGGCTAACCATTAAGTATCATCTAATCATTACTATCATCTAAACATTTGTTAAATTTTTCAACTTAATGAATGAAATTGTCTTTTAGAAATTTCATGTAACAAATTACTGATACAGGACAAAATACTTGTGAAATATCTTTCCTCTCAGATTTTATCAACTATATGTTGCTACTATTTTGATAAAGTTAATTAGAAGTTATCAGCAAGTGTAGTGAGATAGAATGGGAAAAGCTGGACAAGGCCAAATCATGTACTACCCTGCAGGGCACAGCAATGTATTTTAATTGTATTTAAAGTATAATTGGAGAGTATCAAAAGGTTTTTAGCTTAGACTAGATCTAATCTTATTTGTAATCCATAATGTATTCTTGAGCTGCTAGATGACTGGAAGTAGAGGCAGCAGTTAGGAGGCCACTGTATCCCAGGAGAAACTTGTGGCATGCATGAATGAAACTACAGAGAGATGTGTTTGAGTGGACGGACGTACATCTCTCCTCTAGGCATTAAGTGAGAGGCCATGATGTGGGAATAGATGTTTAAGAATAAGAGAGAAGAAGAGTCAAAGCTTCTGTCTTGATCAAGTAAAGGAATGCGGATGTCATTGTGGGATAAGATTTAAGGGAAACAGAGGAAATCAAACATATTTGACATGTTGCATTTGAAATTTTATGGGAAATCAAAACGAAGCTGTTAGATAGGATTTGATGTATCTGGTGCATCCAGCTGCTTCCCTCCACCTCATCTTTGCTCCTGCAGTTGTCTCTCACCAGAATTATTTCCATCACCATCTTTTCCTCTAGCTTCACTCTGGCCTCCTACAATTTATTCTTTAATAAAAACTCAGATCCATGCAGCAATGTGTGACCCCAGTCTGATCTGGCCCAAAGAACCATGGTGCTTACACGATAGCCGTTCAAATCAGCCAGATGTGCACCCACCTTAAAGCATTTCCTCTCACTGTTGCTGAGGGTCAGGAACACTGATTTCCATGCTGAGGTATGTGCTCTCATAATACTTCTGCTATTCCTGCAACCCACGGCTGCCTTTATGGGTGGGTGCCTTGTAGAGTGAGGAAACAAGTTGCCCTGCATGTGTATTTTTCACTAGGTCTCACAAATTATGCAGCCAGCTTTATGGTCACCAGCCCCAGGCCTCTCCATTCTCTTTGCCTTGATTGCTTTTTCTTCATATCAACTTTCAACCCATCTCATTTTATTATTTGATTATAGTTATCCCTTCAATAAAGTCCCTTGACAGCTTCTATCCAAAGCAGTTAGAAACTTATGTCCACACAAAAATCTACACCTGGATTCCTATTACAGACCGATTGATAATTGTCTAAACTTTGAAACAGCCAAGAAGTTCTTCAGTAGGTTAATGTATGAACTGTAGCAATCTAGAAAATAGATACCATTCACTGTTAAAAGCAACGAGTTGTGATCTTCAAGGAGGTTTGGTTTGAAGCCTCATAACATTTTTAATGACCTTGCTTTGGTGTGTTTGTACTTTGCTATAATTCTTTCTTTCTTACTATTCTCTTTAAAATAAATAAATAAATAAATAAATAAAATGGATAAATGAATTCATTGATAAAAAAAAAAACAACAAGTGAATTATTAGGCCATGAAAAGACTCATTACTGGGTAAAATCAGCCAAGAGGAAAAAACTATGCATGCCATTCTGGAAAAGGAAAAACTATGAAGAGAGCGACAATATCAATAGATGTCAGGTGGTGCAGGGAAGGGAAAGGTGGACGGGCAAAACCAGAGGGTATTTGTAGGAGAATTAAAATTCTCCACATGATAGTACAGTGGCAGGTGTTTCTGAATCCATAAAATGTACAATATCAGAAATTAACCATCATCTAAAACATGGAATTTGGGTGATGACACATCCTACAGGTTCATCAGTTGTATGAAATGTCCCGCACTGGTAGGGCATGGTGACTGGGAGAAAAGCTGTGCATATTTGGGAGAGAGGGATAGCGTGCGGAAATCTCTGCACCTTCCTCTTTTGCTGAGAACCTAAAACTTCTCTTAAAAATATTGTTACTCACAGCTGGGTCTCCAGTGTCAATATGGCCGACATATTGTGACTACACATAAGGATTCTAGAACAAAATAACGAATAAATGATCAAACAATCTCCAGGAAGGAGGAGGAAGAGCAAGTCAAGGAGGCTGGGGAGGAAGCGACGATGGAGAAACCTCAAAACTGTTTGGTTTTTACCATGGAAATACAGAGAAAAGTATTCCAGAAGTTAGATGAGTCAAATGTGATCAAAATTACTGCAAAGCCATGTCTCACGGAGGCCAGTGCAGTGTTTGCACTGATCTGGAGAACAATCTGCAACACTACAAGTGGGGGCGAAGACAGAAGTAAATGGGAAAGTAAGGAGATCAGGGAGATTTAAAAGAAAAACCTCATTCTCTAGGTTATTGATCTTTCATCCGTGACATTCCAGCATCTCTCTAAATAAATACAGGGCACAACTGTATTCGTGTAAAGCTGAACCATACTTTTTTTTTCTCAATCTATAAAACTCCAATTAGATACTTTTTTGAGCTATACTTCAATCTCCATTATTTTTAAATATTTTTGAGGGGGAAAGATGAAAAGCAGTAAATATTTTATCTATTCTCAGGAGCTTTTAATATTATTCAAGTGAAATAACTGCATTTATATAATATTTCAAGACAATATAAAAAAAATCACAATGTTTTTGATAATGAATGCTTTGTAACCAGCAATGATTGCAGTTAAGATTTCAGAGCAAAAGATTACTCTGACTGTGTGGGTAAGCTATGCTTCAGAATAACAATAGCTTTAAAAGTGATCTGAGAGAATAAATCACCTATATGTACACATGAAATGATAACAAAAATGCATCTTGGGGTAATTAGGATGAGGAAAACTTAGGGGATAAAGTGAAGAATCGAAGGAAGATTTTTAACTCAGTTCGCGCTGGAGAGTCTAGAAAAAACGGGGATTAGGAATAAAGCAGATTGAGAATTTACATGCAACTGTAGAGCAAAACGGTACAGTACATGTAGTTATCTATGTTGCGGTCATAAAGACTTGCATTCTTGTTGGGTTGCTATCCTCTCTTAACTGAGAAACCCAGCTTTATACCGACAATGCATCTTCCACATAAAATACAGCCTGATGTTATTGGACCTACAAGTTTGGTATCAAAGTTCACTGGTGGAACCAATTTAATACACCTCATACACAACTCATGCCCAACCTGTACCCCTGACATTCAACGTCATCCTTTAGACAGCTAAATGTTTGAGATTTGCAGAAACAAATCTTGATAAGCAGAGGAAAATTAGGCACCCACTAATGATCAAGAGTCGATTATTTTGTTAATATTAATCTGCTTTTACATTATAGAAAAATTAAAAGTGAGAATAGGGAGGGACTTCGAGGAGTAATAGAGAGTACTTTATACTGAACTGGTATCTGAGTTTGATTCCATATGTCAATGATATTCTAATCTTTACATGAATTTAAATATTATCACCAGCAAATTTTAACCTCTCTCAATGTTTAATATTGATCGAGAAGGCATGATTTACATGTATAAGTCAATGACTTTCTATCAAGTGTATAAGCCTATACACACTGCCCAGAGATATTAGCCTCCCACATTACCTTCCTGAAAAACACCTCTTCTCCAAAAGGTAAACAGTATTAAGTTACCATTCATCATGGTTGTTTTGCATAGTTTTGAATTTTATATAAATAAAATCACACAGGCAGGGGATATAGCTCAGCAGCACAAGCACCTGCCTGGCAAGTGCAAGGTCCTGAGTTCAATTTCCAGTACCAAAAAAATAAAATAAAATAAAATCACAAAGAATTGACTCTTTCGTTCTTGGCTTCTTTCAGTTTGTATCGTACCTGTGAGATCTGCTCATGTTGAGGTTTGCAGCATTAGATCATTCCCTCGCCTTGGTGTATACTATTTTGCTGTACAAAATATCATACTTTATAGTTAGGGAATAGTTGTTTCGCACTTAGGGCCATTACAAAACAACTTTTTTGTAATCTTTAATTGTTTTAACGTTATTTTAATTGATATTTAAAAATTAACAAATATGCATGTTTGCATCATGCGATGTTTCAATTTTTACACATGCATATTCTGTGGCAGATGGAATGTGCATAATTCAGATTAAACATACCTAGCCCCTAAAATACTTACCATTACTCTATTATGAAAACTTTTAGTCATTTCCCCCAGTATTTGGAATATGTGGTATGTTATGGTTTGTAGTTAGCGTACTGCTCAATAGCACACCCAGCAGCTTCATAAGCAGGACTCAGTACACACTCATCGGCGTTTTCCTAAGCTTCTATTTCTACTGCTGTCTCACCCCTCCAGTAGGCACCATTCTAATTCTCAGCATAGATGAATCAGCTTTTCAATGGTCCACATGTGAGTGTGGACCTGCAGTAACTATCTCTGGCGGCCTTTTTCCACCTAACAATCTGCGGGTCTATACATTTTGTTGCAAGTGATAGTTCTCAACTTTTCATGTTGAAAAATATTTCATTTTGTATATGTGCTGTATTTTCTTTATCCATTCATCAGCTGATAAACATGCGGTGCCTATGTCCAAGCCGCTGTGAGTATCGGTGTGCAGGTGTCTCTTCAACATACTGATGGCTCATCTCCTGGCCTTTATCCAGTAGTGCAGTGAAGGATGTCCTACTATATTTACTTTCTTTTACTAATCTCAAAATGCTTTTCTCTCTTTGCTGTCTTCATTTGTATTCCTGTTAACAGTTACCAAGAATTTTCTTTTCTCCAAATCTATAAATATTCTTGTATACATGTTTTGGTATGCAAATATATGCACTTGTGCTCTAGCTATACTTTGTGAAACTGAATTACTGAGTTCATAGCTTATGCATCAAGAAATATCTACTACTTTAATTCAGATTCTTTTCCAGGTTCAGTCTGGCAAACTCTATTAGAGACACAAATGAAAACATGAGAAACAGAGACTCTTTGGTGGAGGGTCAGGGGACCCCACCTAAATGGAGTCCCAGACCGACTTCCGCTCTCAGATTTATTGAGGAACAACGAAGCCATACTCCTCTGCTGAGTGCAGATGTTTACTTCAGGTAGGAACCACGGCATAGTGACAGTTTGGTTGAATAACTTTTACCTGAATGTTCCCTGGAGAGCTTTCTTGTTTTTTGTCATGTCCGTCTCTGCCCAAGCTGGGGAAACATCCCATCTTCAGGATGCTTAGGCTCCTCAGAGTTAGCTGCCCCCTGTCACCAGGGCCACAAGTCAACCTGGGCAGACACTCACCACTTGGGTGTTACAAGGCGCTTCACAGTAGTTCACAAATCAAGTTTTCATAAGACAGTAAAGAAGCATTTTAAGCAGCTTGGGAAAGATAAACATTAAACAAATTTTAAAAATAATAATGAATGAAAAGTTAAAAATTTGAATTTTTCCAAAACTGAGAATTTCAGTTTATCCACTGTCATTATTAAGAAAGAAAAGCAAAGACAGCATGAATTCATTTATCCAACAAAAAGTTCATACGTAGAGTACCTAAAGATCTTATTACATCAATCAGGCAAAACACAGTAATGATTACAAGAAATTAAAGTATCCCATCCCATAAATTATTCAGGCCTTTCACAAAGTGAGCTATCCAAACGACTGACAAACATTAAAAAATGCAAATTAAATCATTTATAAAATGTGGCTATTGTTATAAATGAAATCTAAAGTGTCACAAAATCAGCAGATGTAAACAGATTGGGCTTCTGGATCTTCGGGTGCGATATTTACATGTGGATTATTCCACTGGTGAGTTCACAGTTAACTGTGCTGTTATGGGGTGGGGTCTGGCTGAGGCGGTGGGTCATGGGAATACACTTTGGAAGATCTCTCTTTCTCTGCCTCTCGCGTTCTCTCTGTGTCTGTCTGTCAATCTCCCTCTGCATCTGTCTGTCTCTGTCTCTCTCTGATCTTTTCTGCTCTCTACCCTACCATGGGTTGAGCAACTTTCCTTCTGCAAGAAATTCCAAAATGCCATTTCTGATCTGGAGCCAGGAGACCATGGAATGAACCCTTTGATTCCATGAGCAAAAATAACTGTTGTGTTAAATTGTGGTTGTCGAGTATTTCGTCCCAGTGACAAGGAAGTGACAAATACAACTACAAACGCAGCAAAATATCTGCAATGAAAAGTGTGGACAATGTAACATATTGAGAGCACGGTGACATATATTACTCAAGACAATGTTGATAAAATCCTTTTTGTTCCTAATTTTACAAACATCATGTGGATCAAGAAGATCATATTTGTTTGCTGACTACAGCTAGAACTACAATTTTTCAACCTCTGGAAATCCTTTTATGCAACAAATGGGAATCCTGATGCACAAAGAAGTTTATTGAAGTTTAATTCAAATTCTAATACCTAAGAACCCATGCACCCTGACTGCTCAATTGGTGTTTCTGTCTTCATTGTCTTGTCATGAAGTGTGGCGTTCTTTGAATGACTAGAAAGAAAATGAAGGGTAAAATATTATACTTTGAATTTTAACATATTTTACATTGTTCAAGTAAAATCCACTTCATGCAATCTTAAATGAATAAATGAATTTAAATCACACTTATTTTAATTCTAGCAAGGAAGTTTTAGGCTTAAAATAATAATAAGAGTAGGCCTAGAACCACCTATTAGAGATTAGAATTTAGAAGGTTCAAACACAAAAGCATTTCATAAAAACATTTCTAGGTATTAGTCACCATTGTTTTCATACATTTGAAAGAAATTAATAGCCTACTTTATTTTTTTCTAGAATACAAATGAACTATTCCCCCAAAAATAAATTAAATGATTGGACTGAAAGACATCTTTTTATCATACAGTTTTTTTGTGAATTTAGTACATTAAAGTTAATTTCCTTGCTATTATTAAGGAAATAGTATTGTCCTGTTACAGTTTTAAAATTTGTACGGATGTAAGAACAGAATTTCTTGGCAGACTAAACAATAGAATCTTTGGAAACACCAAGGTAGTTTTGAAAAAGATCATCCCATTTAAATTGGTATGTTTTAAAGCAAAAGAGAAGATCTGTCCTACTGCAAGAAAGCTCTGAATTTTACATTAAGAGACATAAACTATTTTTTCATTTGGATGAATTAGATGTACATCTTAAATAATATGCTCATATTTTAAAACACCTGGTTATAACTATATAGATACAATTAGACAACTACACAAGATTTTTGTTCTAGCTAAATATCTCCTTCATCAATTGAAGTTTCATCTGCTCTTTACTAAAAAATATCTGAAGCTTGTAAGTCAGTGAGATCATATAAAAGTCCTTAAAATAACCTTTGAGTTTCCTTAAGTTTCTCAGCAAATATTTAAATATTTCAATGGTATTGAAGGTTTTCAGCTTATCAATAAATTTTTGGCAATTATATAAACACTAAATACAAAGAAGACATGATTAATTGCTTCCATCATTTTGCAAAAACTAAATGACAATAGAGTATTGTTCTTATGCAACTATAAAAGATCATACATATTTTTAAAATATTAGTTCACATATAAAAACTGTTGATTCTTCAATGGACCAAATTAACCGTGTTAACAGTATAAAGAGCAAGGAGCCGAAATATGGGAAAGAACAGCAGAGGATGTGAATTTTCAGAGCACATTCTGTAAAAGCTTGGAGAAGACCTTTATTCACTGCTGTTACTCCTTAACTGTGATGAGAACTATATTCAGTCATTATTCTGTTTAAGAAAATGTTCCCGACATTTTTATACAGTAACTGAACAACGTTTTTTAGGCTTTAAATTTCTCCTTTAAAAAAGTGTTTAGAACAACTAGTAACATTTATATGAATCACTCTATTTTCAAAAAGTCAGAGTGAAAAAAGATAAATAATCTATTTCCTCATCATACTTAACATGCAAGACAGGAGCCAGCAGACCACATCTGTAGTTTCTTGCCTCCGTTTCAACACATTTATGCCTCAGTAATAGGGCCCACGTGGTTTCCGGTAGTATGCAACTGACCCGCATGTGCAGGGGAGGGCAGCCACCCTGAGACCTAAGACTGTCAGCCTGCCCTTCTGTTTGTCCGCCCTCCCTCCTTCCTTCCTTCCTCCCCTCCTTCCTTCCTTCTTCCTGTCCTTCTACCTCCATTTCCTCCCCGTTTTTCTCTCCCTCCCATCCTTTCTCTTCTCCTTTCCCCTCCCCACCTCTCTCTGCCTCTGCCCGCTCCTCCCTCCTTCCTTCCCTTTGTCGTCTTTCCCTGCTCCTTCTCCTCCTCCTTCTTTTCTCTCCCTTCCTCTTTCCCTCCCCCCTCCCACCTCTCCTCTACCTTTAAGAACTGCACTAACACACACCCAGGAATGTAGTAACCCACCAAAAACCGGACTCAGGATGTGTCAACTTGTGTTGTTGTGATGCCACATCACTTTTAGTTTATTTTTCCTCTCTGTAGACAAACACAGGTCTTTTCATCAATGGCTCCTGATGAACTCGCCCAGATTATGTTGTCATTGTCTTTGTTTTTAAATCGCAAAGTCTTTCAAGTCGTGACTCAGATCTATAATAATATAAAGATGACATTGCAATACAATCGTACATAATACTTGGTGTTGCACCTTAGAGCTGTGGTGAGGTTAAGCTCATGCATCCTAGATTTTAGTTTGAACAATTTTAGCTGAATGTATGGAACAGAAGTTGAAATATACTGAAATATATAGTGTATATTTTAATTAGTAAGTAGTCTAACTAGGGTCTTGCATCCATAATGTATCTTTCAAAGTGGCTAAAAAGGAGACTTTTAAATTTTCTTACCACAAAGAAATAATAAATATTTTAGAAATGGTTATGCGTTTTTTTGTTGTTTTGTCTTTTTCAGACAGGGTCTCACTATGCAGTTCAGGCTGGCCTTGAGCTCACTTTGTAGCTCAGGCTGGTCTCAAATTCTCAACGATCTTCCTGCCTCAGCCTCCTCAGTGCAGGGATTACAGGTGTGCACCACCGTGCCCGGCTAGAAATGGATATGATAATTAGCTTGATCTGATCATTCTATAATGTACATATGTACAATATATCACATTGTACTACATAAACATATAGAATTATAATTTTTCAGTGAAACATAAAACAAAATTATAAAAAGAGGGTCCCAGTAGTCTTTATACTCCAGCCCTGAGAATTTCTTAGAAAAACTTGTTCCAACTCACAGAGGAAGTTTGGATTCCTCTTGGTCTTCTTAATACCAATCAAGTTCTAAAAGCAGAAACAGGTGAGGTCGTACATGACCAGGTCTCTCCCTGCCTCAGTCCCCATTCTAAACCCTTCTTAATTTCAATTTCCATTAGCAGGGTTTGCACCCCTCTTTGCATTCAAGGGCACCAGTATTTTATTTGTCCTGTGTTGTTGATAGAACTTCTCACATTTTGGGGCAGAAGGACACGTGGGACTTTGTAAGTGTTTTAGATAATGTGATTGGATAATATGTGTATTTCATTTAAACTGCATTATATTCCTCATACTTCTTGCTGAAAATATTTCCATTCAACAAATTGGCTACATCCTTTGCATTTTTGTTCAGCAACATGTATAATAGTGCTTCATGGTTGCTGTGTCCAAAAAATGCTAGATACTCTCATCTTATACAGATAGAAATGGTAAATTGGAGTTCCCCACATTTCTTCACTTCTTTTTTCAAACATTACATATGGAAGCAAACATGATATACTGGAATTCACTAGGACTGGTTTAGACTCTGCCATGATCCAGTGCTGAGACCGTAAGCCCACTTGCTGACTTCTCAAAAGGTATTTGTTCATAAAAGACAGACAATAATTCACATCAGTAGGTCTGTGTCCCAGAAAAAATGTATTTGAGAGTGAGTACTATGGCATAAAGATTTACAGAAGTGTTAGATATTCACACTGTAGTTAAGTGACCTTGAGCAAATTATTGAACCCTCTGTATTCTGACTTTCTTGTACATTAAAGACAAAGTGGATATTCCCTAAGGCAATGTTACTACCACATCTAAGTGTATACTTATGTGTATGTAACAATTTAGAAGACAAATTAATCGGAGGGCACAGAATGGGGCAGTTGCTTAGTCATCAGACTTGACCATGACAGAGGCCTCTTAAAGCCAAGTAGAAATTCAGACAGACAGGAGCAAAACGAGTCATGATTTCTGACGGTCTGTCCACACACCAGTTTGGGTTCGCACTTCCCAAATATTAAGATCTATCATCTAGTCTTACTGCCTTCATTCAGTTCACAATTTGTTTGTCCTGATTCTTTTGGCAAAATGTTTCTGCCTTTGACTACTAAAAATAATGATTTCCACACACAGTGACAAGCATGTGTGTTAATGACAAGTCCAATTTTTTCAAGGTCGTTTTTACCTCTCTAAATGTTTTAACCTATATTTAGATAAATATATACCATAAGCATTCACAGTACCTATTAAGTTATTCTTTGAATCTTTTTGAATATTTTCCCAAAACAGGGCAACCTATTATACAGGAACAAGCAATTCTACATTTAATGTTTTATTAGCTAAAAAGTCAATGAGTTGTCCATCAATAGATGAAAGTCTGTAACAGAAGAATCAATGACAACAGAAAAACATAACTTTGACCTTCACTTTTTCAAACATAAGTCATGCCAGATCAGATAAGCAAAGCATAAATCACCTACTGTAGCAAAACATCAAAGAAGACTAGCAAAGGAGGTATCCAATACATTTTAAAACATCACTTTAATTCTCATAATAAGTGAGGTCCTACAGTCTTAAGGTACGTATCATTGTTGATACACTAACAGTTTGGGAACTCTCGGGTGATATGCATATCTTTAGGCTGAAAAAGTAAGTAGATACATTGAAATGACCAGGGAAAACCAGTACTTAACTAACCACTTCAGCTGCATAAATGGAGACCCTCCCAATAATGAAATTTGTTCAGTATAAAATTCACATTCTTTTTATCAAATTATTTGTAATAATTTCTTTATAGCATCTTCCTACTTTTTATAGTATGAAACAGTATTTTGATAGCTAGGAAGCATCAATAACCTATTTGCACAAGAATCATTAAAACTTTGACCCTACAGCTGATACCTGACACCTTATGACATGCGATTTAGAGACAACTTCCCACACTGTTAGCGTCAGACCCCAAAAGTCAAACACTCACATCAGAACCCCATACATTAAGCTGTGCCCAGCATTAGTGCAAATATTGCCACACTTAAGAAAAATAACCAAGTCAATTTTCTCCCTGATTTGTGTTTCCTTGTTTTTCATCACAGTACAGATATTGTAGAACAATCATATTGATGCTGCCTGGCTGGCAGCTACGGAAAAATGAAGTGAACAAACACAGCTATAAGTTGAAGAGGGCCTATGTATCGTGGTTAGTCAAGGTCAGCACACCCTTGCATGTAGCCAGCTGCATGTTCCCCTGGCATGTTTCCAATTATGCAATTACTCGAAGCTTCATCGGGGATATGGAAAATTTGAACCTTACTGCTTCCCTCGTGTCTTAGTCTAGCTGAAGCATTACAGGAATTTTCATTTGGAATTGTCTAGCATTGTGTCTTTTAAGAGAGCCCTAGCTTTTTAATAATCATTAAATATATCATAAATATATAAAACTAGGTATCCATTTTTAATGAAAGATAATGTTTTGAGAGGCAATAATAGTTCTAGAAAATACACATATTCCTTTTATTTTAAAGAGAATAATAATTTAAAAATAACAATATCAAAATACCAACAGCATAGAGAAAAATTTAAAAAAAGTAAAAGCAATAAAATTGGTACAGGGTTTCAGAACAAAATAGTGCGAATTAACAGTGGTTGCTGTATTACATACTGTCCTCTTCAGGGAAGTTGCGCAGATTACCAGATGTAAGGATGCAAGTTTGGTCAAACCAATAAAGACAATAAAAAGTGGGAATGATGGGAAGATGGCGACCAGGTGAGCAGCAAGGGAGCGATCCTCCTTAATAAACACCACCAGCTCGAGACAGACTTGGCGAGCGTGAATGCCGGGACCTCGGCTGGGAAGTTCAAACTGGCCGTATTTCTCTGAGATGCCGGGGGAGATGTGGTAGGGCGGACCAGGCTGCCGGGACGAGACGTGGGAAAGCCCCAGACGCTGGGAGCCAGGGACGATCCGCGCGGGGAGGAAGCTTGGCTCGGTCCAAGCACCGTGGGAGCGCAGCCGGCTCGGTACCTCCCGCCTCCCGAGCCGGTGCAGCCCCCCGGCGACTCCCGACAGAGATGGGCTTGTTAGCGGCGGAGACGCCCGGCAATCCCATGTTTCGCGCGTGTCGGGCGGGCCGCGCGGAGGGCCCCAAACGCTGGGAGTGAGGAGGAAGATCGGCTGGGTCCTAACGCCCTGAGAACACAGACAGCTCGGTCCCTCCCGCCTCCCGAGTCGGCGCAGCTCTCCTGCGACTCCCGACAGAGATCGGCTCTCTGGCGGCGGCAAAGCCCAGCGGTCCCACGTTTCGCGCGCATCGGGCGGGCCGCGCAGAAAGCCCCAAAGGATAGACTGGCACCTTGGAACCTTCATGCCTGCAGGGACTCCAAAAACTGGTGAGATATCGGCGCTCGCGACCAGATCACCGAGTGGGGGAGGAGATCCATCCCTATACCTGCAGGGAACCCTGGGAGGGCGGGGGAGCGGTC